>JABAJU010000209.1:0-26731 GCA_018220975.1 Tephrocybe sp. 9980TJB | reverse complement strand
CTCTGTATCTAATTACATTTTTCCTTCAGGTTCAAACCTATGCAATCACTATTCCACTCTTCCCTTTCTATTTTCATTCATTCATCCAGAGCTTGTAGCACAGCTATGCAGTGTACATAGCCTTACATAGCCTTACATAGCTTTAGTACAGCTTTAGTACAGCATTTACATAGCCTTAACACAGCCTTCTGTTATTCTTGTATTTACACAGCCTTAGCATAGCCTCTTATCAGTATATATATTCAGCAATGTCATACCTGGAGTTCTCATTCAAGTTCTCTTAGGATTTCCACTGCACTTAGTGTGAACACTTGAGGTTTCTTGTTTCATTCCTTGTTCTCAGTCCTCTCTCTGCTTCTACCTTTGTCCCTCTGCTTGTCTTTCAGTTTCATCTTGTGGGAGCCTGCTGCATTCTTGTGTAGTGTTGCCCTGACATATCCCTGTGAGGAGAGTTGAAATTGAATTGTTACTGTAACCTTGCATTCTGGTCTGCAAGGAGACGCACCAACTGTTAGATGAAGAAATTAAAAGGGTGTGGTTGGCAAGACTTCTAGCATAGTCTCTGAGGCAACGCACAATCTGTGAAAAGAAGGCAATTAAATGACATAATTAATTAGCAGCACTTGCATGGGGGTCTTGAAAGTAACGCACACACTGACAAGAAAACATTGTAAGAGCAAACTTAGCCCAGATCATTTCATTGTCTGCAGGTCCACATACATTTGCCTACAGGAAGCAAGGATTAATATCAGTTGTTGTTATGGCCAGAATCACGTACAAACTTTGACAATCAATCATAGGGTTAGCATCATTCTCAGTGTCACTCATGATGCAACGCACAACCTATGAGAATAATGCTTTCAAGTTAGTATAACTCGCATTGGAGTATGCAAGGTGACGCACACACTGTCCCAAGAGGGCATTGCATTGCCTAAAGTGAACATGAATTGCAGCACAATCAGGATCACGACGTACGGCTCTCTGTGTAGTACAAGGATTAAATTTGAATCATTAGTGTGACTTCCATTGTAGTTAGTGAAGCGATGCACCATCTGTCGGAACAATGCATTACAATAGAGTGTCATTAGCAGCATAGTCTGTGAGAACGTACATTCTATGAGAAGAGGGGATTATATATCATAATGAGCATGACTGTGCCAGCATAGATTATGAGGGGACGCACACACTATGACACCAAAGCATTGCAATGGTTCAGTCATCATACATCACAGCACAATCTGCGAGACTACGCACATGGAACTGTGGGGAGAATGAACCAAATTTCAATTGTTAACTTGACTCATCTGGAAGACCACGCACGAGCTTTGAGCAGAATCCATTCAGTGGCATTGTCAGCATTACCCTCAGCATAGTCTGGGAGGTGACGCACAGTCTAAATTTAAATGGTTTGGTTAGTGGCTTGCATGGTAAGATGTGAGGTGACGCACAGACTATCAAAAGAAGCATTGCGATGGCTAAGTTGTCATAAATCACACGCAGGAGGCAACGCACATCCAACTGTGCAGAAAAGGGACGGAAATCAAATTGTTAGTGGGACTCTTCGCATCATAACCTGAGGTGAACGCACAATCTATAAGAAGGCATTCAAATAGCGTGATTAATGCGACACAGTGTAGCCTGGGAGACGCACAGTCTGTGTTATGAAAGAATTGGCATGGAATGGTTAGCGTGACTTGCAGAGTAGTCTTCGAGGTAACGCACAAACTATGACAAGTTTTGTGAAGACAGAGTTCATGGTTTGGTTAGCGTGACTCGCATGGTGTGTGAGGGTGACGCACACCCTGTACCAAAGAAGCATTACAATAGAAATTTAGCATCAGTGCCCTCTAGCCTCTAAGGACTACGCACATCCTGTCATGAGCGAACATAATCCAGAAAGGTTAGCGTGTCTCTCATTGAAGCCTATTTTGCCACGCACAAACTTTGAAAACAAGGAATACAATTAGCATGGTTAGCGTAAGGTACAGAGTAGCCTGTGAAGCGACGCACAGTCTGTGAAAGGAATGTATGGGAGACATAAATGGGCAGTAGTAGTATCTGGGGTGACTCACACACTGTGCGACGAAAGCATTGTAATTGCAAAGTTAGCAAACACCATAGCGTCCGTAACGCTACGTACATTTTCCTGGGATTGGATTTGAATTGTCACAGCCTGGCGTACATTGTAATCTGAGGGCTACGCACAAACTTTAGCAGAAGCCATTCAATGTATCAGCCATCATCACCCTCAGCGTAATCTGTGAAGCAACGCACTGTCTAGAAGAATGCATTTAATTCGTATATTAGAGTTACTCGCATGGTATTATGTGAAGTGACGCACAGACTGTATAAAAGAAAAGAATTGAAATGGTTATATTTGAAGGAACCACACAGAACTTTGTGAGGTCACGCACGTCTTGCTGTTAGTAGCATGTTTAATCGTTAGTATGATTCACAACCTAATTCGTGAAGCGACGCACAAACTGTGAGAAGGAGGCATTTCAAAGGCGGGATTAGCCTGACACCCATTGTCGTCTGTGAAGCGACGCACAATCTGAGGGAAGAATGCCGTAAATAGGATGATTAGCATGAGCTGCAGCTTAATCCCAATGAGACGCACAGTCTGCAGTAGGGCATCATTGCAAGGGTAATGTTAGCGAGAACTGTGTTGTGGTTTTCAAACACAACGCACATCCTGTCGTGGGCAAGGATTGAGCTCGAAATGAGCATAAAGTGTAAGTAGTGTTTGAAGTGCACCTTCTGTGGGGACCAAAATTTGAGGTTCAGTCTGTCAACATGGGCATTCTGAACGCAGGACTCCACGTACATATAGCTTTAGGTGTATATTGACAATCATAGTAAAATCGGTGACAGTTAGCCGATCGAATGTATCATCCAATGTTTCTCTCCTGATTGTGGAAGCGTTTCGCTGAATATATTTCCCGCAGAGGACACTACGACACTATTAGCCACCCACACAATAAACACTGGGAGCTCCACTTACCACACATCATATGGATGATTAGGGTTTCTCCTGTATTCTTTTCTGCATGATGGGCACTTGTACACCTGAATTTGTCCTCCCCCTTGAGCGACTACAAGGCTCATCACGACAACCGTTCCAGGGTGAACAAGCTCCCTCAAGTCGTCGTCGTTTTCAATATCCATGACCTGTCGGCTGTCATGGATTCCGAAATGAAACCGATTGCACTCGAGATACTGATGATGGACAGCGCCTCGGGCACTGTCTCTAACATAAAGTGCTTTGAGGGCTTGCAAGAATTGCTGAAATCAAAATGGTACTTGACTCTCAATTTAACCCTGCAGAAATATGCAAACGTACCTCGAATGTCTTTGCCATCCCGATTGGAATGGAGTGATTCTGGCCCATCGCGTCCCTAACTGTGATCGTGAGGGTCATATGCCTACTAGACGACTGCACCAGCATGGATTTCTGTGTAATGTTTCAGAGGATTAAACAACTCGTTCAAGATGAAAGAACCGTACTAAGTTAAACTCTAGAATGTAACGGTCAATATCTGTGCTACATCCTTGTATCAGTTCCGCGACAGCCTGGAAACGAATCTTGCGCATTTTAATGGCCTCGTCTAACTTTCGTTCAGTGCTAACCAGTTGCCTGTGAGACACCAATCAGAGAGAACCTGGACAAAATGTTGCTGCAGAAACTCGCTTGTACAACAAGGCTCTTGCGGGCGTATCATCGCCGACTTCCAAAGTCCCTTTCAGCCGATTAAGCCTTGACTGAAGATCGAGAATGTCTTTTTTGTTTCGGCGGTTTTTCTGCCACGGTCGTTAGTTAATCTTCGCCTCTATCATTGAGGTGATCAAGCTCACATTAATGCCATCGAGAATAGCCAACAACGAATTGACAACAGCTTTCAGGGGCCCGCCAGCAACTGGTACGCCATCTGCAACAGCGGCTGCTAAGCCGAGTATGGGGATTGCCGCTTCGAGAACTGGATCTCCACGAGAGGTATCGGATGAGAGAACGGCAGGAGCTGAGGCGTTGGCATCAGTCGCAGAAGCAGTACTCCTCGTACGAGTAACGGATACAGCTTGTGGAGCGTTGTGGGTAGGAAAGAGTGCTTTGAGAATAGCTTTGAGATTGAAGCTGGCCATGTAGCGGATACGATGTGGAGGTAGATGTAGCCTGAGTCGACAATGGCTGTGTAGCAATGCTATATACATACACGTGTTGAACACATGTGGCCAATTGATATTAATAAGAGCTGACATTTATATGGCTTAGTTCGGACTGCCCAACATTACCATAACCCTAGTCAATCATTGATGACAAGATTATACTGAACTCAGTGAAGGCACCTCGCATGGCCCCAACAATAAAGCCGAGGCAAGAAGCGTCAAATAAGCCCCCCTTGACGCGTACCCACATTCAGGGTTACGGGTATGCATGGTCAAAGTGCATGGTCAAAGTTAGTCTGGGAACGTCGTTGTCGTTGACATTTGAAGTAACAAACGTCCTTGTCACAGAAAATTAAACACTTTTTGGTGTGACATCAATCATCATGCAATGAGCGCGCGTTTCATTGTCAAGAGACCCTTTCACAAAATCGCATAATATTTCACATGGCGGCAAACTACCTGACGCATTGAAAACGAGACCAAAACAGCATTTCGAAAAACACAAAAACATGAAATCGACAAAACAAAGCGCTAGCTAGTACTAGAAGATACTTTATCTCGTTCCCAATGCACCGTCCCTCCTACTCGTCCTCTACTCATCCCCAAACTCTAAGGCCCTATTTTCCGATGCGACAGTCCAATATGGACAACACTGTCATGTATGAAAATGTATGAAAATGGCCCATGAATGATGAATATTGTCAAGGCTAGGTATAGCGTCTACGCAAGAAATATAAGGGCCCGATGAAAGGCAAATACAAGGGCACCTGGGACTCACCGCGAGAGGATAATACATGGACTGTGATACGTTGAAAACTTCCTTAGCCGCATTGGCGGCATCGGCGTTAACTTGAGGAGTAAAGAATTCACTGAAAATAACAAAGTAGAGCTATATATTGTATTTGAACACAAGGGACTTTTAAACTAAATGCATGTTAGACGACATACCTGTAATATCCCGTAGACAGCTCCACACTCAGCGAGAAGCGCCACAATGTGCCAGGCCCCTCTAAACATTTTTTGATGCTGGGCGTCTGGTAAATTCCTACGAAGGAATTTTATATGGGACCTGTATCTGCCAAGTTGGTTATTAAAAACATTTTATATGGAAGTTAGCGCACCACAACGTCCATCCAGTGAAAGCTGTAGCAAAAAGGTTGGTTGCAAGTGACAATGAGATTGCTACGGCATTTATGATGGTTATATCCAGAACCCGGAATTCAAGCTCTACTGCTATAATATTTGAGGAGAGTAAGGCCAGATAGGCTACTTTAAATGCTGCCAGCGGGGCTGGATTTTACTCAGCCAGCCTTGACTTCCACAACCAGAAATAACGTACCACAAGAAGAAAACCACAATATACCACTCATATATAACGCCCATCGGCGCCTCTCGAAGATGACCCAAGCTCGCCACAATATGTAACCATCGTTTATAAGTGGCTACAAGGATTGGTGATTAGAGTTCGAACTTCATGCATTATGATCAACCCTCGAGACACTCACAACAATGGTTTCCGTCCAACTCTGAACTATATCAAGCGGCGAAACCCTATGGTCGTACACCGTTTTAAGTTGCAGCACACTAAGAGGCTGGCTATGTGAGGTCATATTCCTCGTTAGCATCTGAGAAACAATTACAATTATCAGCAGGTTCGCAGTTGATGCTACGAAACCTAATGAAACGATTGTCAATTGCATCCGAGAGCGACGCCTTCAAGATTCTCTTCAAGTCCTGCGCATCACATACCCAAAGGATGACTTACCTGGTGAGAATAATGATAACAGATACGAAAATCCAGCAACTAAGCACTGTCGAAAAGGGCACTATACTTAAAATCCCGAAAATTTGATATAGTAGTAACTTGTTAACATACCGTAAAGAAGGAGGTTTATTGCGATCCCTTGCAAAGCACTTGGAATCATGGCTCTACCAAAGGCTTGCAGCAACAAACGATCCTCAGGCTCCATAGAGTGTACGGCTCTCAATCTTTGCCGCATGCTTTATATGATAGCAACGTAATACTACGCACAGCCAATGTGATTCCTGCCATCTAGCAAGGCATTCTATATAGTAAGACCGCATGATTTTAATTCAACAGTTCTTCCGTTCGAAACCCTTGATGTTGCAGATGATATCATGAGAGTAGCCATATATACTATAAAATAGACTCCGAACAGCCAGCCACCAAGTCAAACCCGAGTCCCAGCGCTCCGAATGTATCTTCTTCATATTGCTACAAAATAAATTGTTGCATCAGCTTACCTGAAGATGATTGCCGCTGGCATCAGGGAATACAATAGTTCATCAGTCCGAATTGCAAGCGAAGGAGAGCAGGTGTGCCATATAGCCTTTTTATATCAGGTAAGTAGCTCCAGGCTGAGATTCTGTGCCATGCCCACTGACGCCCAAGATTCCTACCGGGCGATATCATGGAATTTATGCACAATCGACTTTATAGCGTGACTTGAGCATACTGCCATACCCTAAATCCACCCTAGAGCTCTATTTTCTGAGTGATATCAACTAGGAATCCAAGTTTTACTGCCGTAACATTTGAGGGATTTGAGAGTAAGGCCAGATAGGTTAAAGATAGTACTACATTGGATTTGTCTCAGCCGGCCTTACGTTCAACAACCAGATAACATACCCCAAGAAGAAAACCACAATATCCCACTGACGTATAGTGCCCATCGGCGCCTCTCGAAGATGACCCAGGCTCGCCACAATATAAAACCATCATTTATTAGTGATTTAAAGATTGATGGGATTAATTATCAAGATATCAACCCCTCCCTGATCCGACACTCACAGTCATTTTGTCCATTCAATCCTGAACTATTTCAAGTGGCAAATCCATATGGTTGTACGTTGTGGATAACACACTGAGAGGCTGGTTATGTAAGTCAAACATCAAAACCCTCGTTAACATCTGAGAAGCAATTATAATGGTCAGCAGGTTCGCAGTTGATGCTACGATTGTCAATTGCATCCAAGACCGGCGCCTTCAAGTTCAGGACCTTAGCAATGAAGTCCTGTCCGAGTCCGTCACATACACAAAGGCTGACTTACTTGGCAAGAATAATGATAACAGATATGAAAATCCAGCAACTAAGCACTATCAAAAGAGCACTAAGTAAGTATCCTCAATCGAATCCTGAGAGTAATGCGGTTTGAATTAAACATACCATAAAGAAGAAGGTCTACTGCGATCCCTTGCACGGCATTTTGAATTATCGTTTTACCAAGAGTTTGCAGCAACAAACGATCCTCAGGCGTCATGATCGCCGCAAGAAGAGGCTTCAGAAAGTGCGGCTCCGAGTCCTAATGTTTTGCTGCATGCTTTATATGCATATAACGGTAACGTAATGAGCACAGCCTATGTGCTTCATGGCGCTCCATGATTTTGATTAACAACTTATGTTATAGATGTAACTCCGGATCCTCGTACGCGTTCTGACAGTGGGCGCATGATATCAAAACCCAGTCGATAACATCAAGGTATTTTTGTATGCCTGATATCTTCTACGACTCCGATAACATAGACAATCTACGACCCCCTGGACGCGTACCCACATACCGCAGGGATAGCAGGTTACGGGTATGCGTGTGCATGGTCAAAGTTAGTCTGGGAACGTCGATGTCGTTAACAAGTAACAAAAACGCGTCCTTGGAAAATCACACACTTTTTGTCAATGGCGTGTCATCAATGGTCATGCCATGAGATGATCATTGTAGCACGCTCATTGTCAAGCGACCCTTTCATAAAATCGCATAAGATTTCACATGGCGGGGAACCTATAGCTACATGACGCATCAAGGACGAGGACAGAACAATTGCAAGACGCGAACGAGACCAAAAAAACATTTCTCAAGATATATAAATAGAAACAGACAGAAAAACAGGCAAAGAAAAGCGCTAGATAGTAAAAGATACTTTAGCAAGTTGGTGTATATATCGTACCAAACGTACCCTCACGCCTTCCGAGTCCTCCTTCCGAGTCACCAGGACTGAGACCAGCCCCCTCTCTACTCGTCCCCAATCTTTGGCGCGAGATAATACCTGATAAATCCCTGTCCAAAATCATACGAGACCTACATATCACCAACGTCAGCAAAATACCCAACATCCACTATCGACCCGCACTCACCATCAACGGCACATCATTACTCATCATAAATTGGACCCTCCCCGCCAGCGCCGCGCTCTTCGTAAAGTTAACGAGATACTTCAACGAGAACGTCAACGACACATGCGCATTCATCTCGATCTTGATGCCTTTCTCCTCTTCATCGTCGTCGTCTTCACCCTCGTTTTCGTCGTCACCCGATGCGTCAGAGTCGTCTGCCTTTTTCTTGCCCTTGCCCTTTTTGGATTTCGAGGTTTTAGCTTTTTTGGATGGTTTGGAGGCTGATGATGACTAGATGAAGTGGGGATTAGCGAGTGAGTGACGCAGTGGGATGGGGACGCAGTACCTTTTTACGTTTCTTCCCGCTCTCCTCGTCATCTCCCTCCTCCTCCTCCCTCTCCTCCTCACCATCCTCCTCCTCACCATCCATTTCGACATCCTCATCCTGCTTCTCCTTCTTCACCTTCTTAATCTTCTTCCCATCCTCCGCCTCCTCGTCATCCTCCGCATCAACATCCACCACGTCCTCATCGCCCTCGCCTTCCTCCTTCTTAACCTTCTTTCCCTTCGGCTTAGGCTGCGTCACCTTTCCAATAACCTCACTCTGCTTCAACAAAACGCTCCCATTCGCCGTCTCGCCCTCACTCGCGAACCTCACACCCTCCTTCGACACCTCAATGCGCACGCTCTCGCCTAAGAGCGATAGGTCCCTCACGATACGCGTGAATTCCCCCGAAGGCATGGATACGCGTGCTTCGTATTCAGTATCTGGGATACCGAGCGTATCCGAATCAATGTCCATTAGTTTCATGTCGTATTCTGCTATACGGTCCGAGGCTAGGTTGGGCGTGACGCGTCAGCATCAACATCAACTCTAAGACAAAAAAGAAAAAAAAAAAAAAAAAGCAAACAAGCAAGAAAGAAAGAAAGAAAAAGAAAGAAAAAAAACGCGAAAACGCGACTTACCCCTCGCCTCGTAAACTAAATTCAATAAATCCGCATCATCCGCAGCTTTGAGGGTAACAACATCATCATCCTTCGCGCACTTGAGCACCTTGGTCAGACTCGCAAGGTTAACACCAAGCGGCATGGGACGATCGCATCGATAGCGCTTGAATCCCGTAGCATCCATGCGCACTGAGACAAGCGCGACGTGTGAGTTGTCCATGGCCTGGAGGTTGATACCTTCCTCGTTACATTCGAAATTAGCGTCAGTGACGAGCTCTTTGATTGCTGGCAACGTGACGCGTCGTGTCGTGAGTAGGTGGGTGGGTAAATAGTGTGGGTAGGGTAGGAACACGTACAATCGAGGAGCTTCTTGATAGTGCTTGCCTCTGCGAGCTTTGCTTCAAGCATATTGATACTGATGCGTGGATGTGAAAAGTCAGAAAGAAGAGAGAGAGAGACAGAAAGAAGATGTCACGTATACGCGTGACAGTAACGCGTCAAAGACGGTGTGTCATTCAAGCGGAGATCCAATGGATTGGTGTGGTCGTAAGGGGGACCACTCCTTTTCTTTTCTTTTATATTTCCAATTTTTATTGTTTGTTTCTTTCTTTCGCTATGACTTTAACGCCAACGATGCAGATACAGCAGCAGCAGCAGCAGGCGACGCGGGCAGCACAACGGAGACTCAGGCAGATTGAGATTGAGAACGAGCAGCTCATGGAAGAAGCAGAGGCTCTCAAGATGACTGACGTAAGTTCTGACATTTCCATCCCCACACAACTGACTCACCTCACCACAGGAACAGCATCTTATCCTACACCGTTCATTCAGCTCAGTCAAAGTCGAATTTAGTGATCTCGATGGATTGTCCTGGCAGGCCCAACAACAGCAGCCACCAAAACAATTCACTGTCCTCACAAACACAGACCATGAAACCATCCGTCCCCGTTCACACCCACGCACGTCCTTTTCTTCACCCAACCTCTCCTCCTCCCCCTCTACAGACACAATAAATGCACTTCTCCACAACCACCGCGCCTCGTCCGCTCGCTCGCGTTCCCCTATCAAAGGTCTCTTCCCTTCTTCTGCTTCTTTCGACCCATACGAATCCGACAGCGAGCGCACCATCCGCGGTGTCCAGCCAAAATACACCCGTGCCTCAAAACGATCTCATGTGTCCGTGTCTGTCTCTGCCCGCTCCGTGGCGAAGCGATTGGCCAACGCCGTTTCGCCTAGGAAGACATCTTCCACTTCGTCTGCATCGTCGAACCCTAAATGCAAGTCGACCTCGGAGCCTCCCTCGCCTCCGCCTGTGTTGGTCCATTCAACCTCGACCAACATGATCGTAGACCCACCTCGGACTACATCCTACCCCGCATACATCACCTATTCTACCTCGCAGCCTCCTCCGACGCCCCTATCCTCCTCTCCCCCTTCTCCCTCCCTCTCTTCTGCTTCGCATAATCATACCCATACCCACATAGCCCAGCAATATACCCTTAACGACAAAGACACAGCTATACGCTGTGCCTAACCTTGGATTTATTATACATTTACGCTTCAACATCATGCTTCATCGACTTGGACTCGCTTGTTCGCATCGCACCCCCCGCATCCATCTCGCATTGCTTTCCATATTCCATATTCCATCCCATTTATCATACCCGTACTACTACACCCTATTATATCATAAGTACCACCACTTATACATATACACAATCAGCAATCCTGCTATTACATCTTGCTTTCACGTTCACGTTCACCTTCTCGTTCGACCCTTGGAGTCTTTGTTTTGCCTATTTTTGTTTAGTACTATCAGTAGCTACCTAGCAAAACAGTAATCAGTTGTCAGAAAAGTACTACCACTATGACTTGTGCACGACGCGTGGGATGGCAAGCTTAGTTGGGTTCAGTATGAAACCCAAGACGAGTTGTTTTGAGAGAGTCAGTAACCAGTTTTCGTTCGACCCTTCGAGTCTTTGTTTTTGTTCTCTGGCGTACTCAGTCATTACAATATTCATTTCTCTTTTCTCAAGATCCGACATGCGAGCTTCTCCCTCCAACGGGACCTATCCGTGCAGTTCAAGCTTCTCTGCCGAGCAAGATTGTTATAGCATTATCTACCCAATACAACACATCACGGACCTTCGACCGGAATTGATAAAGGTGTGGGGAAAGGTTCGACGGTTGGGGAAAGAAGCAGTGAGGAAAGGTTCGACAGTTGGGATGGTGACACTATGCACACGAACTCTCTTGTCAGAAAAAAAAGAAGGACAGTCGTGACACCACTTTTGTTCGTGTACGTGTCCTTATTCTTTAGTGGATGGGTGGATCAATGTGGGGAGCAAATGGGCCATCGTGGACCCATGACCTGGACAACGAGTAGTGTGAACAGGATGAACAATTACCTTAGTGCCCCTCGTTGAGAACCGGTAACAAAGACTACTAATTTTAACTAGAATAGCGTGTTCTTGATGTATGTAACTCAGTGATACCAAATCATTTTCACCATGCCTAGAATAACTTGTTTTCCTAATCACGAGGTGCAATCACCCCTTGGTTTCATAGTGGTTACTTTCAATCAACTTTCAACATTGTCTATTTTCGTCGTATTTTTGAAAGTCAATCGATCAGGCTTGAGGGCACTGGCAGCTCAAGATGGCTAGTGCTGCGGAGAGAGATGGCCTCGCGATCGGAGCGAGAGTGTCAACCGGATCGTTCGAACGCCATGATATACTACTGCTGTAACAATGGATAAATGAAACGTGCACATGGCAGCTCGACCCCCCATCGATGGCTACCACCGGTCTTCGCGTTGACTGTATGTATAGAGCTAAGATACCATCTGGATATCGAGAGCTTGTGGAGACCCGCGTAATAATGGCAACTCAGGGATACGCTTCTCTTTCTTAGTGTATGTTCTTCCGACGATCGAAGGTATGGAAATCAGTAGGATGCATACCATCCAGTTGGTTGCAACTGAAACTCGTCACAAGCTTTAAGATAAATACCTACACCCAGAAATCCATCCTCCCCCTCGATAAATTACATCCCCAAACCCTCATTGGCATAGGTTCAATGTTCTCGCGTGGCCTGTTCTTTGGAACAAGGGCAACAAAAGCCTACGGAGGGATGCATGCCCTCTCCCAGTCAGGCACAGGCTGCTGGTGATCGGTTGATTTCTGCGTCGCACTTGCGCCGCCTGCTGAAAGCATCGGTCCCATTTGATCTCCATGAAAAAAAAAATCTGAACGCTGTCATCTCCTTCCTCCGAATGTCTTAAGTTCAGTGTTCCCATGTGAACACACTTTGTCTGTTTTGGGGTGGAGCTCTGTTTCTGGCAAAGACGAGTAAGTCCTGAAGGATTCGGCCTTTGTTTCTTCTTGACGGAGTGTGTGGCTTTGACGTTTCAGGGGATTCACCTCAGCAGTATGACATGCCGTCAGCGGCGATCTTCCTATATCCTTTCTGAAACTCTGTGAAGGGTCAAAGGTATTAGCCCGCTGCTACGTGTGCTCTATAGCTTTCATCTGGCTCAAAATAATGTGTATACTGGCGGCCGTGTATACTTGTCGTTTGAGTACTGCTGTACAGCCTGGCTACCAGGAATATCGCAGACTGGCAAATAGATTACAGAGCTGCACAACACTACCGGATTCTTTTACCGATGGCCACAGACAAATGAAGTGCAATCTCCTTGCGTTTATAGGCGCTTAAGTACAAAGAGTCCTGGCTTGTCGTGACGTCGCTTAACCTTATGGAGATGGTGGCTGTAACCCCGCCCAATCCGCACCTGCCCAGTTCTACTAAACATGTGTCCTGCAATTGTCCTTTCATCCTATACAGTTCTATTTTGGCTGTTTGACTTCGGAAATTTCTTGTGAGGAAGTGATAATGAATCAGAGGAGCGTTTCACAGGGGACCACTGATGTCGCCATTTAACCATTCTTTCTTCTTGACAACAATTCCTGCCATCAATCATCATTCGCACTGTGGGCAGAAGGGCATACGATCTGGATCTTGGATTTGCTTCCGTTCTAGTGGCTCTTGTTCACCTGTTGCAGACGCTGATCTGATATTGACTGGGGACTCGGATCGGAGGTTGTATATAAACAGCGTTGCGGTTACATGCACCTTTAAAGCGTCGAATCCTGACTGTTATCGCTCGCTATCTAGCCCATACTTACCACCTACAACAACACCAAGTAGGCCAACTTTCAAGAAATGTTGGCGTTGTTGAGATTAACACCTCTTGTCACGTAGTGCCTAGGACTTCGCAACGGAGCAAGCCTTCCCTAGGCCTGAGTAAGACATCCTTGCTCAGATACGTGGCATGGATCTCTGTTAATACGGTTTCTTTTCAGTAGGGCTCCAGTCCATCCCGCCAGCGAGTTCCAGCAGTGCAAACAAATCATCCTCGCCGATGGGATCCGCGAGTAAATGGCCCGAGTCAGAAAATATCGGTGTCGTTGAATTGAACGCATATCCTCCAGTGCCCAGCTCGACCTCTACAGCGAGTCCCAGCAATCCAAATGAAGGCCCTCTTCCATCGCTATCGAATAATGTCACCATCGGTTCTCCGTCCTCACCCATGGGATCAACGAGTAAGCTATCTCTTGGGAAATATTGGTGTTACAATTGTGATTGAGTACATTTTTTGACCAGTACGCAGCTCGACCTCCACATTGAATTCTGATAATATAAACCAAGACCCTTCACAATCGCTAGCGATTGATACTGCCGTGTTTCGCAAGCGGGATATAGGTAAGCCATCCTTTAGTAAATGCAGGTGTTAATGTGATTGAACGTTCCCCAATTAGCCCCCAGCCCGCAGGCTGCTGTAGGTAACGACGCCGATCGTCCTGGGTCCACCACCGACGCTGAGGCTCAGCGCCCAAATGCAGGATCGGAGGGTTCAACTTCTCTTCACAAGTTTTTAGTTTCCAAGATATTTGTGTCTGAACGGAAAGTTTATGAGGCACCCGGATTTCGTACAAGTCTCAAGAAAATTGTTTTCTCTTCTCGTACGCCGCTGTCCTTTCCTGTAGTTTTCCTATAAAACACTGACATCTTGAATAGGATTGAATGTCCTTTTGATTTGCGTCCCAGTATTGGTCGGCGGATCTTCCTCATCGAGTTTCAGTCGCGCTGAATCTGATCTCATGATAGTGGATCATCAAGTTTGCGTTGAAGGATGACATAGCCCATAAGAATGAAATTATTTACCTCGGTACAGACCTCGAAGCCGCTTCGTCTCTGAATCCTGCTTATCGTTTCCAACAGTGTCTGCCCTGGCTATAATAGCCGTCTCGAAGGTGAAATCTCCACTCGCTAATTTTTACTTGGCCTTCTGGTTACTAAATTCAGCTCGAAGATTCATACTTTTGGTACAGAAGAACTATGCCTGAGAGTCAATAAACAATTTGGAACATTCTTAAGGATCACTTCTGTGAGTGCCGTGGTATTTTTCCTTGAGAGTATAGTACTCAGAGTTTCAATTTCTTAGGGGAATATGTAAGTTCCTTTACGTAATTTTTTGGGGAGAACACCATCTCACACACATGCACAGGGTTGAGTCCATAGTTGCTGTACGGCCTCTCATCAATGGTCGCAAGTTTTTTTTCATTAAAAAATATTTTTCACAGATTATCGCGGTGAAAAATTGTCAACTGGAAGTTGTGCAAGGAGCATGTACGCCACATTTTATATCATCCAAAGAGGTTTCTTGACTCCCATATAGTGGTCGGATCCATCCTCAGTAACTCACGTAAGTACCTTTGAACACTGTTATTTGCGACACAGGATATCATGATTGATTTTGTAGTCCTTTCTCTTGGGTTGTGCTTGTTATTTGGAGGCAACACGAAAAAGTTTGAACTTGGTACGCGCCAATTAACTTGACCATATCATAATTGAAATGCCGACCATATTTCCAAGACGCTACCCAAGTTAATTTATCACTATTGTTAACCAGTGTTGTCGCCATTGTCCTTCCCAGTGGCTATCACTTTGCTATTGATGGGCATAATGAACGTGATATACTGGAAATAAGCCGTTACGTACGTCATCGGAGTTAATTTATTTTAATGTGATACTTATGATCAACATTATAGGCTTCATTGATCTTGCTCTGCAGTACATTGATTCTTTTATCCAGCCGTTGCTTTCGCTGATATATTATTATATAGTATACCTGTTATCCATTCCATTTCAATTGTGGACTCATCACGAGTGCTGGCCTGAACCAAAGTGTGAGGACGGTGGATGTCCAAAGATCAATCTATTGGTTGCGTTCATTTTGTTAGGTGTTACCACTACTGTGCGCACGGATTTTCTCTGAGTCAACGCGTATAGCTGAGATTGACGTCTGGCCTTTTCTTTTTTCTAGCTTATTGCTTTTTCCGCGCTATGGCTGGTAGAGGCAGTCGACGGTTTTTTGGGGGTCAATGTCACCCCGGACTTTATTGGAGTGATTGCCATACCCTATCTTGGAAAGACCATGGAACTCTATGCGAACGTAAAGGCCGTTCGCAAGAACGAATCTCCCATACAAACCATACTTGGATCAAGCGTTGTAGGTGGTCCATACGTACCTTTGCCGATGAAACTGATCTTGTCTACTAATTCAAGCAATTTGCTTTGTCCGTCATTCCGTAAGAGATGCTCTGCATTCTCATGCAGGTCGAAAACTAACGCTGCCTTTGAACAGGTTCACGGTCCTTGTTGCATGGGCATTAGGGAAGCCAATGTCGCTTCTATTCGACCCCTACAAGACGTTCACACTTTTCCTGGCGGGTATGTAGATGATGACAATTGGGTTCTTCGTCGTGCTGATTTATGTAGTCTCGGCCGCCAGTTTTAATATGCGTGGCAAAGCACATTGGTTTACGGGGGTCATCCTGCTGGGTACGTGGATCCTCCAGAGCGGTAATTTTTTGACAACTCACTGTTCTCTTTCATCAAGGCTTGTATTTGATCATTGCCATTACTTGGTGGTATTACCCCGGTACGCTACAGTTTTCACACTGAATCATGTTCAATACTAAGGATTACACCTACAGGATCCTATCAGTCTGGTCGCCTCGGGGAATGCCATTGATTCAGCAGAATGGTCGCAAATCACTGCAGAGGACGATTGAGTACTCATATTTAACTCCCAGCGACTCATACTTCCTTCATTATTTTATACGGATTGTCCACATTTGTTCTGTGTAGGTACCAGGCCTAGGGTCAATGCTTTCATAACCCTTCGAGTCTTTGTTGTGCATATCCTCGTTTAGTCCTATGCCAGTAGCTGGCTAGCAAAACCGTGATTGTTTGTCGAAAAAGTGCTGCCTCTGCGATTTGTGCTCGACGCGCGTGATGGTAAGCTTAGTTCCAGCTCGGCATCCATCTTGCATTGCTTTCCATATTCAATCTTCCATCCCATTTACCATACCTGTACTACTATGCCATACCATTTCATATTTACCACCACTTATTTATATACAATCAGAAATCCTGTTGTGACATTTTGCTTTCACGTTCTTCTTTGAGTCTTTGTTTTGCCTATCTCTGTTTAGTACTATCAGTAGCTACCTAGCAAAGCACTATCCATTTGTCGGAAGAGTAATACCACCGTGGACTTATGCGCGACGCGTGTGATGGCAAGCTTAGTTGCAATTGGGTTTCTTCCAATGTCTGTCTTTATCGTCTTTTAAAATTTCTTTATTGATTGACTAAAGAAAAACTTCAGAGATGAATCGATCAGGGGCACGCGGCGCTGGCAACATTCTCGAGGCAGATCCAGAGAGAGATCAACTCGGGGTTCGGGTCGAAAGTATCGAGCGGAACGTTCTGAATCCGAGATATATACGACCAAAAAAGATAAATGACGCTGAGACTTGAAGGGACCAGCGTCAGAGATAACCTCGGGGTTCGGGGACGAGAATGTCGAGTGGAACATCCTGAATCCGAAATACGACTCCCAACAAAGACAAATGACACGGAGTTCAAACGATTTGGGAGTTGTGTTGTTCTAGAGTAATGACAAAGATGTTTGTTTGGAAATCTATCTCAAGGTCATCGCCGGACGTCAGATCCATAATTATTATAATAATAACGGATTCGGATACCTGTCTCTTTCCTCCTTACTTCTGGGTTTAGAGCTCAAAAGCTGATGATCATCTTGCATTTTTTCATTACCTGGCAGGCTTTGGCTATCATTTTAAATTTCAAGGCGCTGCGCCACCCTGTTCTCCGCCTCTTCAATCGAAACGCTCATTCCCGCGTTTACCGGAAAAATGAGCTGTATCATCGTTTGCAGGGTTGCAAGCAGCCCTGGAAGGATCTTCCGGAATGTCCTTAGAGCCGTGACTTTTGTTGGATTCTTCCATCCATGGCGATCCGAGTTACTGAGGGAGTTCAGTTACATTCCTCAGGGACACCTTGACGTGTGACGTGGGAATGGTGTTGAATAGTGCGAGCCAGGGAGCCCAGTTGGTCAGCTACGGTTTTTGTGTCGGGCTCAGGGACACCCTGACGCGTGATGTGGGAATGATGTTGAATAAGTACAAGGTGCATGGATACGTCAGGCCTTGATGCAATCAAAATACCTCCGTTGTCGTCTGTGATTAGTGTTGCTGGCGAGTTGAGTTGCTGACTGGTGCCAACTCGAGTTGCCCGAGTTCAACTCGACACAACTCGCGAGTTGGTTACCTGATTTTGATTCATGACTAACTACTAATCACCTATCGCGTTTCTCTCGACGCGTCTACTACCATCTTCACTCCTCTTGCTCTTCCCAATCACCGAGCTATGCCTTTGACCTCCTGAACTGCATATATACCCCCTACGCCACCTTTTTCAGACCTTGGCCTATGTTTTGGTCTGAAATTCCGTATGATCTTTGGAATGAATTTCAGTCATATAGTTTACCATTTTGCAGTAATCGTCGCTATTTGATAACCCATACTGTCATGAACCGTTGTAGATGTACTGATATATCATTATGCACCTGCAGCTCCAGATCCGTGTCAGAAGCTCTTGACAATGGTCACAAGGAAGCGGAGCGGGGACTCTCACAGTACACTGGTGCAGGTCAGGAAGATTCAAAGAAATTACATCTACTTGACTTCTGGGATTTGAGGACATTTGATCTCGTCGAATACATTATCTTGCTCTCGATGTTTTTTGCCTGTCCAGGCATCAGCCATCCCATGTGAGCGGGATTATCACCCAAACACTTTGAGATGCAGTATAGGCCGTCACACACATTATACAGTCTGACCAAACGCATTGGTTTATGGGAGTTATTCTGCTTGGTAAGTGAATTCTGCTGGAGCGGCATTTTTTGTGCCAACCTACTGTCTGTGTCATGAAGGCATGTATTCGATCAATGTCTTTACATTATTTCCATTACCCCAGTACGAGCCTGTCACTTTTCCTAACAAATCCTATACTTAGGATTATCTTTTTGGGCGCTGTGCAGGTTACGACTCATCTGGTCTCCTCTTCTGATGCAATTGTTTCAGTAGAGAATTGTCGCCAAACTTCGAAATCCTCCGGATGACGAGCAATTATTCACTGTGAACATCTCCCAGATAATTTCTTCAGTTGATACATACTACACAAATTTGCTATGCCTGAATCGTGGGGCGCCTGCTGTATAGAATCTGACCTCAATCGAAAGCATATGTTGTGATAACAGGAAAAAGGCGATGAGAGCCATGAGGCGCAGATTAAGTGAGAGGATCGTCAAGGAGAGTTTAACGACAAGAAACGTCTGGGTCTTTCAAATCAACGATTCGTGGAAAGCGGACACAATTTGCCCATGATCTCCTTCAGTTCCTGTAGCTGCTTCACCGTTGAACGAATTATCTATCCTGCCCGATCATAGGCACATATGGCTATGGCCACAACATACAGCCTGGTGCTGATTACTGGGGAATCCTCGAAGAGAGTAGCGTGAGTGGGAATGCTATGGTTGAATGTGTATCTTCGGTAGCAAAACCTGCTCCCTAGCGTTCTCCACAACCCACGCAAGGATTTCATGGAAATTGCACTGGTCAACGTTGTCAAGTGGACCTTTGGCCCAGTTTGTGGCTTGCTAGAGCGCTTCTGTAAAATAAATTAGATGCGTGCATAGGTCCATAAGGAGTCGATACCGATTTGTCTTCTAATGGTAGCACGAAGTAAGGGGGAGGCGGACATTGATAACCAAAGGCAAAGGCTAGGAGGGACACCGTCAAGTTTAGGACTACTTGAGTTTATCGTAAATCTACTGCTAGATGAGAAATTATTGCCAGTGAATGACAAGTGAATGAGTGACAATTGTCAAACTGAACTTTCGCAGAACTGACCGGCTCCCCGGCCGGTTCCGAGGATGGTGAGTCACCATCCATGTTTTCTTCTTGAAGTTCACCGCCACCATGTACCAATGGCAACATCACTGACTCGCTACGCTTCCTATTAAGCGTGCAGAAAAATACTATTATTTAGTTTCTAGATCTAGATAAACCTATGCCTCTGCAATTTTTCGTCTAAGGGGTGATGTAAGTAGCATATGCGGTGGGTCACGCATACCATGGTTGAAGCTTTCAAAGCTTCCTCCAAGTCAGGTGAGTGGCTTAGCGCTACCTCTGTAAGGGAGCTAACCTTGAGCTTCAAGACTATCACAGATGTGCTTCAGGCCTCCTTCCCACCTTACACTACCACGTAGGTAAGCGCAGAAACAAGTTCAAAAGTTTCCAGCACGTGTGATATAGACGTCATGATCTGTTTCCACAGCCGCCGCTCATGATCAAAACCGTCTCAACTCTCAATCGACAATCTAGTTCGATCAATATCTATGACTAGCCGTACAATGTGGCCACTCTAGTACTGACCACTAAAACAATCCACTGTTCTCACAAACAGACTACGACACCATCCGTCCCCGTTCACACTCACGGACGTCTTTTTCTTCCTCCAACCTCTTCTCCCCCCCCTCTACAGACGCCATAAACGCACTTCTCTACAACCACCGCGCCTCGTCCTCCCGCTCTCGTTCCCCCATCATCTGCCTCTTTTCCTCTTCTGCTGCTTTCGACCCATACAAATCCGACGTTGAGCGCACCATCCGCGGTGTACAGTCAAAACACAGCCACACCCGTGCCTCAAAACGATACCATGCCTCTGTGTCTGTGTCTGACCCCGCCCACTACGTCCGTCTGCATCTGCATCGCAGAACCCTAAATGCAACTCGACCTCGGAGCCTCCCTCGCCTCCGCCCGCGTTGGCCCCTTCAAATTCGACCAACATGGTGGTAGATCTACTTCGGACTTCCTACCCCACATACATCACGCATTGTGCTCCGAAGCCTCCTTCGACGCTCTATCTTCCTCTTCCTCCTCCCCCTCCCTCTACCCATACCCACATAGCGCAGTCATATACCCTTAACGACACAGACACAGCTATGCGCTGTGCCTATACATCTACGCTTCAACATCATGCTTTATCGACTTCGACTTGCTTGTTCGCATCCTACCCTTCCGCATCCATCTTGCATTGCTTTCCATATTTTATATTCCATCCCATTTATCATACCCGTACTACTCCATCGTATTATATCATAAGTGCCACCACTTTACAATCAGCAATCCTGCTATTACATCTTGCTTTCACGTTCACGTTCACCTTCGAGTCTTTGTTTTGCCGATCTTTGTTTAGTACTATCGGTAGCTAGCTAGCAAAACAGCAATCAGTTGTGGGAGAACTCGTACACATGTACACTCTGATCATGACTTGTGCGCGACGGTGAGATAGCTTTTTGCATTCCAGCTCGCGTTACGTGCGTTCAACCTCTCGTTCCGAGTGGCTACCATACTAGTTCCGACGCGTTCCCAGAGGAACGCATACATTTGTATATTCACATTCCACTTTACCTCAAATGTTCCCTTCACGTCCTGACATCTAATTCAGACTCTGACACAGTAATATTCAACGACCTTGGACAGTAACGAATTCAAAGACCCGTGCTAACACTCTGTACATGGTCCATGATAACGGCCACTCTTTCTGAGGTAAATCTATAATATCTTGTACATGTGTGACCTGACTGTTATCCTGGCCTTACAGCTGTGTCAATGATCCAAAATCAACAGGCGTACGGGGAGGCAACTTAGGCAAGTTTTGTTCTCATTTAGATATAAATGTTATTAACAATTTTTTTTAGCTTATCTGTATTACGGGAACGGGAACGCATGGAACGCGCACGTTACAAGCTGAACGCAAAAATGTAGCCCGTGCGCGACGCGTCACGCGCTTGATGTTTTCCTTGACTTTTTAATGCTTATCTATCTTATGTCGCCTTTTCTTCGTCGACTGAGTGTAAGGTAAGCAAGTGCTCAAAATGGCTAATCTCTCATTGATGCATCCCTGTTATCTAGATTCCGGAACCTCCAAGTTCTGATGAACTATGTACTTATTGTGTACTTCCTTGCTGCTAAGGATAGGCGACATCTATAATCGACAACTCCACGTGACTAGATTTCACTAGCAGCGCTTCCAGTCATAGGGACGCCTGGGCGCTAGTAGAAGTCATGATATCCTTTCGTTCACCATGCTCCCTACACGTGGTGTTCTCACTTATAAGACGATATTTACCTCACGAGCACCTTTCAGCTCATCCCCACCATGGCTTCAGCAAGTTCCGCTAATGCAAAGCAAGAGCCTCCTTCTTCACCTTCTTATCCTCCCATCATTCACCCATCCTCATCTACGGCAGCAGGAAGTAAGCCATCTCTTGCGAAATATGAGTGTCGTTGTGATCGAACACACTGTCTCAACCAGTACCCCGCTCATCTTCTACAGCGAGTTCCAGCAATCCAAACCAAGGACCTCGCCCATCGCTATCGGACGATGCCACCATTCTTCGCAGGCGGACCACGGGACTTAGAGAATGTACAGATACAAACCGGGAATCTACACTTCCTACTACTAGGAGGAAGATTTCTACGTTGGATGCTATGCGAATTTCATTGCAACCATCTAGAAAAGTCGGAGCAGCTCCTGGCCTTTTTCAGAGTCTCAGAGCAATTATTTATGCTTCTTGTACGCTGTTCGCCGTTGTGTTACTCAACGAGAATTGATGATGATGATTCACAATTGTGGATAGACCTTAACGTCTTTTTGCTTTGCGTGCCAATATCGGTTTGTTCATCCCACTCTTCATCTTTAATTTAAACTACAGCTCATCCTTTGTTAGTGTACCGTCAAGTTTGTGTTGAAGGATGACATGGCTCATAAGGATGCGATTGTTTTCAGCAGTACCGTCCTTGTCTCTTATTCGTCTCTTGACCCTGCTCATTCATTCCATCAGTGTCGTTCTTGGCTATAGTGGCCCTTTCCAAGGTGCAAGTAACACTCGCAAAAGATTGCTAGAGCTAATAACCAATTCCATTTCAAGCTTCGTGCGCTTGGTGCAGATGAGCTCACCTTGAGAGTCGGTGAAGCTCTCGGGACAATTTTGAGCATCACATTTGTGAGTGCAATAACATCCTTTTATTGTTGCGTAGTTTGGCGTTAATCTATTTATTAGGGAAATATGTAAGTTCCTTCGAGATTCAGGGGGCGCAACACATTTTTACAAATATACCTACAGGGTTGAGATTATAGTGGCGGTATGGACTCTTATCAAAGCCATGTGTTTTCTGTTAAGTGAATTCTACCTCAGATCATTGCAGTGACGAAATGTGAACTGCGAGTGGTGCAAGGAGCATGTACGTCACGTTTTAAATCATTAAAGAAGGTTTAATTTACTTATCTTAACCTCCTGAATGTATAGTGGTCGGATCTATCCTCAGTAATTTACGTAGGCGTCTTTAACGTATTTCTTCGAGGCGATGATGGCGCAGCTTTTGATTTTGTAGTATTATCTCTCGGAGCATGCTTCCTGGCTGGGGGACTCAGGTTTTCTGAGCAGGGTTTCAACGTCGGTACGCACCAACCAACTTGAATGCCGCTCAAATGTCATCGACACTCATGGCACATTATAAGGAATTACCCGGATTAACTCATCACTGTTGGCGACTAGTGTCGTCTCAATTCTGCTTCCAGCTGCATATCATCTTGTCATTGCCGGGCAAAATCAACATGAAGGTAATGATGTATTGGCATTAAGTCACGGCGTAGGTTATTGAAATTGCATTTTGGCGTGATTCTTACTACTGGTTGCAAAACTTTACATTTAGGTTTCAATTATCTTACTTCTGAGTACGTTAATAATGCCATCCAAGCTCTTTCCCTCTGATATATAATCTAAACAGTCTATATGTCCTACCTGGCATTTCAGTTGTACACCCATGCATCGCTTTACGCTGATGAAGACATCATAGCAACAAGGAAGTACGCGCATGGAATTATATTTTCCAGAAAGGACATTGAAAGAAATAATGTCGGCGACGAGAACGAGGGCCCAGAGCCTCAGGAGGAGGAGGAAGGAGAAGTTCCGCAAATGAATATGTACATGACAATTATCTTGCTATGTGTTGTCACTGGCGTAAGTACAAGTTTTCTCTGACTCAACGTCTGCGACTGACACTTTCATTGCCTCGTACAGCTCATTTCAGTCAGTGCTGAATGGCTAGTAGGAGCCATCGATGGCATAGCCAAGACGGGTAAACTTAATCGGGAATTCATTGGGATCATCATCATACCTCTGCTTGGAGATGCCGTGGAACACGCAATGAAAGCGGCGGCTTCCGTAAAAGACAGGCTTCAATCCAGTGTTCAGGCCGCTGTGGGATCGAGCATTGTATGTTTTCTCTAGTCATGTGGACAAAACTGATCTTGCCATTTAACTGAAGCAATATGCTTTATTTGTCATTCCGTACCACATCCCCTGCATTCTCATACAATTCTAAATTCTAATATTTGATATAGGTTCATCGTTCTCTTTGCCTGGATGACGGGAAAACCACTGACGCTGCTGTTCGACCCCTATGAGTCGATCACGCTTTACCTGACAGGTATATAAGGATCATATGAGTTCTTTTCATCACACTGAATTTCGCAGTATCAACTGTCAACTTTATGATTCAGTCTGGTGAAACCAACTGGCTGATGGGATTTATTATGCTGAGTATGCAAACTCTGTGAGTAGTGGTCTTTGCGTGCGCTAATCATCTGCCTCTCTCTTGAAGGCTTATATGTGATTATTGGCCTTACATTTTGGTCCTATCCTGGTGCGAGGCTATCACACTTTCCCAATTGGCATATTTACGAAGGATTGGATATCCTTGGATACTATATAGGCTTCGACCCGTCTGGGCTCCTTGAACAATGCCATTGATCGGGAATGTTCAATATACCCGAGTAGGGCTGCCACCCATACCGTATACAGTATATGGCCGTATGCATACGGGTGGCTTACGGGTCAAAGCCGTACCGTAACCCGTCCCATATAGATGAACCAGAGATCTCAATATGGTATGGTACAGCATATATTACAGCAGCAATAAGGGTGGTTTTAATGCCCATTTTCTAATCTCTAGAGCTATTAAACTTATGAATCTGAATGGGGCTTTCAAAATGTTTAGCAATGTTAAATATGTCGTGACTACTCGAGCACAATCACAGCTCTCATTATGGTATGATATGGGTCCTAGCCGTACCGTAACCCGTACCGTCAGTTGATGCCCAAAACCCCAATACGGTATGGTACAGCACCCGTATTATGGTATCTGTAAGCCGTATAGCATGGTTTACGGGTGGCAGCCCTATACCTGAGTTATCCACTATCTACTGATTACACCCCTTTGATCACTAGTGATGCATATGTTGATGGTCGATGATCACCATCTTGATATCAACAATCTTTAACATGCTATTTGACACAGCACGATTCTGCATACTGTTTTCCTCTCTCATGTGACTTCACATAATTACATGAGTGCCACATTATGGGGACACGTACAAGTTGTTTAAAGTGTTCAAATAAGATTCTACCATACATGATTTAGTTAATAGTGGAGGCTGGTGTCAAGGATATAGCCATACTGCCATCGGTTACTTATATACTTACCATTTGTTATGTTTTTATTGCCAAACATTTCTGTCTCACCTCAGTGTTTTACCATTCACTGAGGTGTGAGTATTTACATACTATTTCTATTTTCTCATGTACTTACCCTCAATACAGTTATCTCTTATCATCTAGGTATATAGTACAATATATCAGTGTTTTACCATTCACTGAGGTTTATCTCTTATCATCTAGTTCTCCTACTCTTTTTATCGCTCCTGAAACTCTCCAGCTCAAGAGCTGAAGGAAGAAAAGAAAATGTGCCATGGAGACAGAGATGCACTTGAACAAACATTGACACTTTATCTTAATGAACAGCCATGTTAGTACAGAGATTGAAATCAAAGGATTGAAATGAGCCCAGGTTGAGTGCCACAAGGAAACAGAGCTCTTGAATATGGTGTACATATCATGGTCATTTCCATGCAGGTTGAAGTTTGAGACCATCTCCTAAATCAATGGTATTGTTCAAGGAGCCCAGAAGGGTCGGTGCCTGCATAGTGTTCAAAAAGATTTATATAATCCTTCATAAATATGGCACTTGGAAAGCAGGATAGGCTCATACCATGATAATACCAGAATGTAAGGTCAATGATCATATACAAGCCTTTAAGGAAGAGGCAAATGATGAGTTCAAAGAACATGGCACCCACAGAATTCACATACCCAGCATAATAACTCCCTTAAGCCAGTTTGATCCCTTGGATTGCATCATAAAGTTGGCAGTTGATACTATAATAATCAGAGTAAGTAAGAGAGCTTTCAGCTCTTGAGTCATATATTGTCATTTGCATACTACTACATACCTGTCAGAAACAGCGTGATTGACTCATAGGGGTCAAACAGAAGTGTCAATGGTTTTTCAGTCATCCAGGCAAGGAGGATAATGAACCTGTTTGATGAGATTTAGATTTCATTTGGATAAGAATAGAGTATGTCATACAGAATGATAAATAAAGCAAATTGCTTTGTCACAAGGAAAGGTCAGTTTTGGCATAGTCTATATGACTAAAGAGAACATACAATGCTTGATCCAAGAGCAATATGGATACTAGATTCAAGGTGGTCCTTGAGGGTAGCTGCCATGCTGATGACATGTTCCATGATGTTTCCAAGAAGGGGTATGAGAATGATTCCAATGAACTCCCGGTTGAGTTTATGTAAGGGCAACCTCTGGGGGCTGTGGAACAGTCACACAGCTGGCAGAGGGAAATCCAAAGTTTATTGAGTATGTATGTATAGATAGAGAGGTAGCTACTCACCTGGCAGAGGGAAATCCAAAGAGAATAAGTCTGAGGATTTCCTATGCCAGAAAGGGCCAAAAACAAACTTGGTTGGTACTGTTTGAATGGTCACATGACTGGTAAGTCACATGACTACCCAAACCTGCACCAAGAGAATAGGAAATAGCAAGGAATATATATATATATAATGTAGAGTCCTCTGA
>JABAJU010000208.1:0-26874 GCA_018220975.1 Tephrocybe sp. 9980TJB | reverse complement strand
AACAGTGGAAGAGTGGAATGCAATTTCACCAGAGGTGTACCAAAGACTAATAGAAAGCATTCCTAGAAGAATACAAGTAGTTATCAAGGCAAAAGGAGGACATACAAAGTACTAGATACCAAAATTATAGATGCTCAAAAAACTGTCCCAATGAGTGAATATTTTAAAATAGCTATTACTCAATCAGTTCTGATTAGAATCACATGATCATAGGCTCAAATTGTAGCTAAGATATCATAGTATTTTACGTGATTTATTCAGAATTTCTGCTTTCGCCAATCCTCCATGCCAAGTCTGTCTTTCAAAAAGTATGAAACATTGAGACAGTTTTTTGAGCCACTGTAAGAAAGTTAAACACAATGGTGATATTGTAAAGACAAGGAACAAGCAGCTTGACATATTGAGTGTATGGTAAATTGGAGGAGCTACACAGCTAATTAGCTTGATATAGAGAAGTGGCAATAAGAACATACATACATTCATTAAAGAATGTGCTCCAGCTCCTTCTTGCACAGCTTGCCTTGATAGTGGCAGCAAGAATATCTTGTTTGATTGTTTGATCAAACTTCTGCATTTCTTCCAGTGTTTTCAAGAGGATATTGTCATCTGCAAGGAAAGGATGTTCCAACACCATACAAAGTTGCCCAAAAATGACTCCAGTTATTACCAGTGAGGCATATGTCTGATGTCAACATGAGAGTTAAAATGGTGTACTTCATTTCATTATTGATTCTACAGAGAGAAAGAAAGTAGCATAGAGAAATGAGGTGAGGATGACTCAGAGCAGGTGAGACAGGCTAGATATAGCTCCAGGTGTGTAGAAGGAAGAGAGGTGGGGTGAGAAAATGATCTAGACATGATAGCAAGGACAAGCGGTTGGAAGAGAGAATGGAGGTGGTGTAGAGAAGGTGGCAAGGATGAGCAGTTTGGGCAGGTGCCAAATGCTTTCTAGAGGAAAATCAGATTCCTGATATAGACATTGGGACAGGCAATCTGAGTCCAAATTCTATTTTGGCTTTCTGATATGGACTTGTGAACTGGCAGTCTGAACCCAAATTCTTTAAATGTATAGTTCTCAATACATCCGGGCATACTACCAGCTACACAGTTACAACAAATTCATATATTGTTTCTTCAACAAGAGAAAAAAAAATGCCAGGATGAATATACTTTAAATGCCTTTGTATGTACGTATGCTACGATGTGGGTGGGATTCAGGGTGGTTACTCCTATTTCAAGCGAGCGAAGATGCCGAGCCAACGAAATCGAGCGAGAGCTCCGAGTCGAGGGCAGGGGATAAATAGAAAATCAAAAGAGACGAAAGCGGTCGACAACGAGAAAGAGACAGAGAGAGGAAAGGAGATGGGGGTGGTGATAAGTTGTCATCTACATGATGAAAGAGGAAAGGACGCTAAGGAACGGCAGTATTTCAAGTTCGGTCCACGAACGTTGACGTTGTTGGGACAGATGTCAATGGACAGTGGAAGGAGGATGCATGGGTGGATTTAGATTCCGTGTCCGTATCGTGAATCGGTCTTTGGAGGGGAAGGCAGGGAGGAAAGGGTCCGGAATGAGCGAACGAGGGAACGGATATCATCCGATGAAGCAAGCCAAAAAGACAAGGCAGGAACGGGACCAGGAGGGAGGATACGAAGAAATAGGATAGGGGAATTATATCGCAATCAATTTATATGGTACACAACAGAAAAATTCTTCTTCTTTCTTTATTCGCTGCTATAAAACTGCAATTAACCAACCATAACACTCAAAAGATCGAAGGAGACATACCTCAAGCTCACGGCTTCTTGTTGAGAGTCAAGCTCCTCATACTCTCCTCCAGCACAGCATAGCAGCATTTGTCCCTCTGGGTCTGGGTCTGGTTCTGCGTTGAGGTCTGCGGCTGGTGCTGTTGTCTCTCTTTCGTCTGCGTCTCCTCAATATCCACAACCCTAACAACAGCCTTGCCCTCAAGCACCTTCCTAACCTTATCCGCATCCCACGCCCTCGCACCAGTTCCACTTCCAATTCCAGTTCCACTCGCCGCCGAGCTCGAGCTCGAGCTCGAACCCGGCACAATAGGGGAACCCCCCGAAGACGACGGCGAGCCCGAAAACGCATCCCAAAAAGCACTCCCAAGCTTCCTCAAAAGCGTTTGACTGGCAATTGCCGCATACACCGCTGCATCCTTCTCCTCCTTCCTCATGCTCTCCCTCTCCCTCTCTCTCCTCTCCCTCTCGAGCTTCTCCACCACGCCGCCCTTGCCAAGCAACAATGGCGACGATGGCGGGGACGTATACGGCGGGGGCGGGGACCCGGGAGTGGTTTCCTTGTGTGATTGGGAATACGGCGGCGCAGGCGAAGATGGCGGCGGTGTGAGATGCTGGTGCTGATGCTTCCCAGCCAACATGCTCGCAAGGGGCGTTGGGGCGCTGAAGAACGCTGGGCGGAGGTTCGACGCGAGGCCTGTAAGGTGCTGCTGTGCATGCTGCTGCTGTTGCTGGAGGAGCTGTTGCTGGTGGTGTTGATTCTGATAATGATGGTGATGCTGCGACGCCATCTTTCCCCAGAGGTGCATCCTGTACGCATCGAGCGTCTTCAACGTGAAGGGGTTCATATCCGCAAAGCCCTCAAAGCCCATCGCGAGCCTTTCCTTCTCCGTCTCTTTCTCCACCGCCTTATTCTCCTTCTCGATCTTCCTATCCATCGCTCCCGCCCCGTCAAACGCATTCAACAACGGATTAACATTCTCCTTCCACTTATCATCCTTCGGCATAACCACAAACGGACTAGGCGAGAACTGGCTCTGCAGCATATCCGCGACGGACACCTCGGGGAGTATGACACGATGCACAGGCGTAACACCGCCCATACCCATTCCGAGCCTGACGCCGCCCCAGAAGCGCCCATTCTTGCTCGTATCCTTCTGCGTATTGGGAGTAAGCAGCGGCGAGCTCTGCGCCTGCTGCTGCTGTTGGGCTTGTGCCTGAGCCTGAGCGAGGGTGGCTGCAGCGCTCTGAGCTGGTAGGGGTGCGGGCGGGGGGAGATTGAGCATCGGATACTCTGTCCCATCTGCATTCGTAGACGGCACACGTCCGTCCAACAAGGTGCGTTTCAGCGCTGCGATCTCCTGGCGCAGGGCGAGGTTCTCAGACTGCGTCGACCCCAGCTCGGATTGGATCGCCTCTAGAAGACGATCACGTTCGGCAATATCTCCTTCCAGCGTTGAAATGTATTCTGCGTCAGCCAAGAAAAAAAAGATGAATTGCATTAGTGTAAGTTGATAGAAGGGAGTCGATAATGAATGATGAATGATGAACGTACCCTTTCGCCTGACACGGAAGTTGCGCGCGCTAATCTTGTTCCTGAGCTGCCTCTTCTCCTTACTCGACATCTTTGCAAGGACCTCAGGCGATGGCCTCCAATCTTGGGGAAGATCGTCATCGTCCTCCTCGTCTTTGTCTTTCTTCTGGCCATTTGACATTGGATGGGTGTATATGTTAGTGGGCTGGAAGGCAGAAGGGGGCATGAATGTAGGGGGAGGAGAGGGAGCAGTGAGAATTGAACCCGAGAAAGCATTCTCCTTTCCGAGAGAAAGAGCGACGTTGGATGACGGGGCCTTTTTAACGATACCACCCGACTGGACGGTGCCTTTGCGCGCTTTACCGTGGCCACCAACCTTGACGGGTTGGATGACAAGGGTCAACTTTTCCTGCTCTTCCAACTCCTGTTCAAGCTCCTTTTCCTTACGTTTCCCGCGGGCTTTGCTACTCTTTGACGATGTTGTGGTAGCCGGCGGCGAGTCTCCTGAAGAAGACGGAGAGGCAGAGACATCTGCATCCGCATCATGGTCAACATCGGCACCATCGTGATCCTCGTGTTCTTCAACAATATCGCTGAGCGACGAGGGAGTACCGACGAGCTGGGGATCGATACCCATCGTCTCGCCTACAATTCCAGTGGCAATACCAGGCAAGTTCATGCCGAGTTCCATGGCCATTGTAGCATCGATTCCGATACCTGTATCTCCTTCAAAGCCCGCACCGAAAAAATCATATGGAGCGGTGTTCATGGCTGAGATGGCCATTGGGTCGAGCTGTTTTGCGTTGATATCATCGTCAAAGAAAAAGGAAGATGGGGTGAATTCGGGGAATGCATGAGGAGGGGGTTGTTGGGGTGGGGTTAATAAGGAGGAGTGGTACGGCGATTGAGGGGATGAGCCACGGGAGGAGGAGGCCGTTGGGGGAGAATTTGAAGCAGGGTCATCTGCGAAGAGGTCAGTGTTAAATATGTCGCTGAATTCTTGAAAATAAGGGAGTTGGTGAGGGGGATTGTCAACCTGCATGGCGGTTGTGAACAAGAAACGGTTTTGTGGCCAAGAGTAACTAAAACAAAGTCGAGTCCCAAATTATGTAATCTCCGCCGCGCTTGCGTGTAGCGGCAAACAATAAATAAACCCTCCCTTGCCTATTCCATTGTTTTCTACCATCTTCCATGAAACATCCTTGAAGTACTGATATCTCCCATAGCTACTACCTTATCCTCTTATCCTCTTATTCACTCTACCATAAACACAACCACCCACGTCGACACGTCGGTACACAACCTTGCCAATCTCCTTTCGGCGACTTCTGACTCGTATCACGCTTCCGCTATTCAAATCCGCAGGCTCCGCAGCCGTCCCTTCTAGCTTCCCCTCCTCGTACAACTCTCATTAAGTAGCAGCCTTGCCTCACATCAGTACTCTAACACCTAAATCTACTCTCACACAACTCGTGCTGCCCTTGCTCACTAATACCTGTACAGTCCTCATGTCTTGATTCATCAATCACTACTCCGATGTGGATGCAGGCATCGCCTCAGCCTTACATCAGTGTATCACCATCCCCGAACTCCGCGGGACTGTCTGATGGTACTCGCACACCTGTGTGTATGCAACTTACCTCTTCGAGAGCAACTTAGTGTGAACGCGAATAAGGCTGTGTTTCTACCTTGCTTTAACGCCGATACAATACATCCTCTCTGGCAGTCTTTGGGAATCATCTCACACCCCTTGGTATTGACAACGTCGTGGACCTTCTTGATGCCGAATAGTAGGAACGAACAGGAGTGTTTTACTGTTTCACATGTCTCATCCGTATAGATAAACTCTTGTAGCAATGTGACGATATCTCGAGATCTTGACGCATGCCCAGATGATTTATTTCTTGGCGTAACTTCACGACGATTTGTCATAATTCCTTCAACATTGAGCTCGCAACATTCCACCAGCTTGTGCAGCAGCACCATTCTGGCAAGAAGAATACTAAGAATCGGGAAGTACTGGCTCTTATGCATGGTCTCCGACCGAACAAGAGCCTAGAGGACAGACGCGACGGTGTGAGTAAGAGTACTTGGCACTTGACCAAACTGTCGTGAGGTGATAACTGCCTCATCAAGTATAGCATGGTCACATCCGTTTCTTAGAATTCGCTAGCGTATGAATAGGTCAACGTTACCCAACTCTTTGACTGCCATTTGGGATTTTGGCAAAAAACAGTCGTGAAACCTGATTAAATGAGGTAGACCTGGACCGTGCCCCTTGACCCCCTACCTACGTTTAACCGGTCTGGCTGTATGTCGTTATGCACTTTACGAAATAGAGGACAAATAAGGCCATGGTCACGGTGCATAGATACATTTCAAAAAATAGCTCTGTGGGTGCTCAGATCTGCTCGAAACTCTAATCTACGGTGTTTAAATTAAATAATCCCAAGTTCGTCATCCTAGCCACTTGGATAACGACAACACGATCTTCAATGAGCGCTGCTAGAAAGAGGATTGGTTGATGCGACGACTAGGGATAGTTTTGATAGATTCTTGCATCGGATATGGTGTAACGGCTAACATTGCCGCCTCTCATTCTTATGTCTCGCGGCAGCTCGGGGTTCGATTCCCCGTATCCGAAATACTACATTGTACATAAGATACCCCTTTCTTTTTACTTTCAAGTAAACCTTGAGGGAAACGATTATCACAGACGACTTTCTCTACCACGCGTCTAAGCTAAGCACCCACAGTTTGTGCGGGTATGGTACCATCTCATCTGAGATCTCTATAATATACGAGTTAACTGTTTGAATGGTACCAGCGATCCAAACCAGCTACAAGGTCTATGGCCAACGGAACTTGAAGGATCCCCTCAATCATAACAAAACAAAACAACGTCTCGCATATTTCGACGAGGTATTTGTAAGAATCTAGACACAACGGTAAGCACTCAGCGTTGTGGAAAACGGCTTGATTGTAAGTACCTAGACACAACGGTAAGCACTACAATACTGTAAGTAAATGTCTGTAACAATTGAATACAAGAGTTCTCACCTCAGCGTTGTGGAAAACGGCTGAGGTGCAAAAGATGAGAATGCCTACTATATGTGAGATATTGAGGCATCCAAAATCAGAGGATATAGAAGCAAAGTGAGATAAAGTTGTCAAAAGTCCATGGATCGAGACGGCGGCGGCTCCGCGTGTTGAACGAGGTTGCGTCCGTGTTTGTACTACCCGCAATCTAACAGTATTGTATGTAACCAATGCCTAGTCACTAACTACCACTAACACTTTACTCACGACTGAAAGAGTCTGACTAGCGTTGGCGTTGACTGCACAATCCAAAGCAAACAAACGTATCTTACTGCTTACTACCACTTTAACCCTCAAGCACGATCAAAGGCCGTGTACACTCATAATGATTCTACACTCCGCATGGCTTCTACATGCCATGAAGGGTATTTGCTATGATTCCTGCAATGTAAGGATATGGAGTGGTGAATCCCGCCAGCCGCTGATAGGAGGTGCAATAACTCGGATAATATATCGCGCGATACGCGTCCTACTAGCAATTACCAATGCGCAATATGTATGCCCATAATGCCAGCTGGTTACCATCTGTTACCATCGACTTCTTGTCTTCTGGAATCTGGAGGCGACTGGCTGAGCGTTAAACGTTGAACAGGCTCAGAGAATCTAAGGCGGATCTTAGGTCTCGTACCTCGACGCCCGACGGGAGCGCCCAGTTCGCTAGCACTGGCAGACATGCTCTTACGCCTAAATCTCACGCAAACAACGGTTTTGTACGAAGTTCAGTTCCCTGATGTTCATTGAACAATAATCTAATGATTAATCTCAAAATTTCTAGCTCAACTTGACTCCAATTTCATTACGACAGATATATCCTTCATCCTTGAACTTCTAGGGTGCCCGTCTGGGAGGATATTAGCAATGTGAAGCACAATGGATTTCGGAAGCAAAAGAGCATAGAATAGATCGAGGATTACCAAACGACAGATCAAAACCTTCATTCATTGACGGGCCGTCGCATCCCAGCCTAACAACCTTGTTCTTACCCCACATTGCGCCCTCCACTACCCCAGAGTAAAGTACGTACCCCGCAATCATTATCTCGGCACTCATAAATGCTCCTAAACCTCTAATTTGACTGTTGGTGCTAAAGAAAAAATCGCTAACCAGATTAGATTGATCACGCGTGCTAAATTTGCACCACTTCCGCGGGGTTCGACGACGAGATCTGCATATCCAAAAGATTCCGGTATTACGCAGCTGCGATCGTCAGACATAGCTTATTTTAGGGAGCTTATTTTTTGCTCTCTAGATGGTCAGAAGGGTGGTCACGGGCTAACGGTTGCGACTTTCCTACCATTGTTAGTGTATTGTCCAAATCCTGACGATTTCCGACGAAACACGTTCACAGACCATTGTACTCCGAATTTATCCGCATAGCAGTCACTAGAGACAGGATAACGATCATGATGGATGCGACCTAGTGCGGGTGACCGCCATTGCTGCTTTTTCCGGTAAAAAGGTTGGAGCTCGTCATGTACTTCTCGCCACCACAACGCCAGTACCTATCATCCGCGGCGCGACATCGTAGGATACGCAAGTCACGCATGAAGGCTTAATTTTAGTACAGTCGCGTCATCCACCATCTGGTACGACGGTGCCTTTCCAGAAGGACGGATATAAAAGCTGCTCGAAATTATACTACAATCCCTACTCATTCATTGACTTAGACTCGATCGCCATGGTCTCTTTCACTTCTCTCGTCACCCTCTGCTCTGCTGCATTAGCCGTCATGGCTATTCCCCGCCCTGCGCCATTCAATGCCACCCTTGGCCGCCGCAGCGAGACCTTTACTGCCAGCACCACCGGCACGTACGACGGCTACTTCTATTCCCTCTACTTGGAGGACAGCTCCAGCGACACGTCGTTGACCGTCAACGGCGACTCCTACAGCCTCACTTGGGGCTCGGACTCCGTCGATGTTGTTGCTGGAGTTGGCTGGAACCCTGGCAGTGCCCAGTACGTTATTATACAAAGAATCATGCTGTATTTGTTCTAACTGGGTATTGCAGGACCATCACCTACAGTGGCAGCTTCGAGACTTCTGGCAATGCCTACCTCTCTGTCTACGGATGGACTACAGACCCGCTGGTCGAGTACTACATCCTTGAAAACTACGGCGACTACAATCCCACCTCCAGCCTTACTCTCGAGGGTACTGTTACCTCTGATGGCGCTACATATAACATTTACCAGACCACCCGTACCAACGCGCCGTCCATTGAGAGCGACAGCAGCACCTTCAGCCAGTACTGGTCCGTCCGCCAGTCGCTGCGTACCGGTGGAACTGTCACCACTGCCAACCACTTCAATGCGTGGTCTTCGCACGGCATGAGCATGGGTACCTTCAACTACCAGATTCTCGCTACTGAGGGTTACGAGAGCAGCGGCTCTTCCTCCATCACCGTTTCCGCCTAAGCACTACCTGAAATTTGTGAAGGCCTCAGATAGTATTTCTTGTGAGTCCTGTCCAACCGTACTATTCCAACTGTCTTCCTCATCATTCCCTTTACAGATTTATGCGTGCCGTTATGAGGTCATCAAGATGCACTAGTTATTCGATACTGTCCGACACTCTGCATCGTCCAGGCTTTTTCCTATATCAATGTACTATCAGTGTAGTGATCCTTTGTAAAAACGTTGTAAAACGCAGAAGCATCGCCTGTGTTGAAATTGGTCCTCTCTAGTCTTCTCTCACTTCCTTCGACCTTGCAAGTTCAAGTTCTAAATATATACCTCCCCACATGTCTGTTTCTGCGAATTAAACAATATTTCCTCTCGGAAATTACAGTCAACTACATCCGCGAGCTGGTCAGCTGAATGTAAAATGATTACGTTGGAAGAAACCAATTGCAAGGATCATGATCATAACTCATAATATGTTGTTGCCGAAATGCTCAGAAGAAATATTCCAAAAATATATGTTATAGTGGACTGGAATAGACGAAAGAAATACGTAACAAAAACCACTCGAATCTCAGAGACCTCAGAGCACAGTGGACTTCCTTGAAGAGCTGTGAAGGCGCAAGTAATCGTTCTGAACATTCATTAATAATTGGTGATCATGATAAGATCGATGTAAATAGACATTCGGAGTCTTTCTATAAATAGAGCCCTTGGAAACCATTCTGCGTCTACATTTCACTCTTTTCTCCAATCTAGGTTTGAGCTCGATCTATGAAAAGCAGTTGAATGAAACAAAACGCACAGATGTTACGGGTGTGTTGACTTAGATAATAGAGGTTCGATCTTCTTTCCAGACTTGAGTACTGAGCCCCATATTTTACCCCACATTCAGGTTCATCCCTACACAAAAGTTCCGAAAGCTTTAAAATAGACGAAATGATCATCATGGTCGAGAGTGGAAGAATCTTTTAGGTCTCGTTACGAAATAATATTAGATTGGTTGGTCACAAGTGAAAACCATTGCACGTTCGAGAGCAAATCTGACCCGATAAAGCTTAATGGTTCACCAGCTTTTACAGGAAATTAACACCCAACGCAATTCGCTATCTACAAGGGAAAGTGTGGCCAAACACCAAGTGGCGTAGGCATTGCGTAATGTGGGGAAAGAGCGTTGCCTCCACTCTGAATGTCGTGCCTTCTCGCTAAACTGTCGCCGTTAACAATTACCCACAGGGACACCATTGGAGGCACTGTAATCACGCGCAAGGATCTGACTCTCTTTGAGGGTCATACGGTGGTGCTGTTTGTGCCGTAAAGCGCCTATGGACGCGTATAAAAGCTACTCGACTTTCGTATCAGACCCTCAGTCTTCCCCCAGACTTACTCTTGCTCATCATGGTCTCCTTCAAAGCCCTTCTCACTCTCTGCGCTGCCGCTGTGGCTGTCACAGCTGCCCCCAACCCAACGCTTTTTGCACGCTCACAAAACGCCACACTTGCCCGCCGCAGTGAGACCTTCACTAGCAGTACCACTGGTACATATGATAGCTACTTCTACTCCCTTTATATGGAGGACAGCTCTAGCGACACGTCGCTGACCGTCAATGGTGATTCGTACAGTCTCACGTTTGGTCCCAATTGCGTTGATGTTGTTGCTGGAGTTGGCTGGAACCCCGGAAGTGCCCAGTAAGCTCTCGCAAATTGAATTCGGTAGCCATTTTTCTAACTTGTCCCTTTACAGGACCATCACATACAGTGGCAGCTTCAGCACCACTGGCAATGCTTACCTGTCAGTTTACGGCTGGACGACTAGTCCCCTCGTCGAGTACTACATCCTCGAGAACTACGGTGACTACAACCCCACTTCCAGCCTTACCCTCAAAGGCACTGTGACAACGGACGGTGCAACATATAACATTTATGAGACCACCCGTACAGACGCACCCTCGATTGAAAGCAGCAGCAGTACCTTCAACCAGTACTGGTCTGTCCGTCAGGGTCTGCGCACCGGTGGCACTGTCACTACTGCCAACCACTTCAACGCATGGGCTTCGCTCGGCATGAGCATGGGTACCTTCAACTACCAGATCCTTGCCACTGAGGGTTACGAGAGCAGCGGCTCCTCCTCTATCACTGTTTCCTCAGGTGGTACTTCCTCCTCTACAACTTCCTCTACAACTACCTCCTCTACCACCACAACTTCCGCCAGCTCCTCAACCTCGACCGCTCAGGCGGAGTACGGTCAATGTGGTGGTACCGGCTGGACTGGTGCTACCACCTGTGTATCGCCTTATGTTTGCACTTATCAGAGCGGTATGTCTTACACGCTTCTCATTTTTTCCCTTTGCTCACAAATGTGATCCAGCTTATTATTCCCAATGTTTGGCTGCATAAAGCAAAAGCTGGTGAGTGATGAAAGTATGAGGTAATCTCTGACTCACTTCTCTTAGAACGCCTTCCTATCTCGGAAGAAAACGGTGTACTATCTTGGTTGGACTATCTTGGTTGGTCTGTAAATGTTCTGTTATCTAGTGTTCGAGTAGTGTTCGATGTGGGCGCTGTGTGTTTGTATGAAAATAAAGTGTACGTCTTGGTGGTTTTTGGCACATCATACGGACGGAGGATTAAGAGTTCCCACAGCAAGTTCAAGCTAGGAATATCGAGCGAACGATCTGACTTCGTTTCGCTTTGCAGTGGAAAACGACAAAGGCCAACACGCCGTCGGTCTTTGCATTAGATAAATAAAGGTGTACATGTACTTTTGATTCCGTAGGCGCATACGGTGGCAGAATGTTCTTGTTCAAGAGCCATAGTGGACATAGATGTCGGTGTTGAGCTCACGAGGTGCGCAAAACTCTTCATGAGCCATTTTCACATCTGCAAGGAAGATGAAATGGTTGGGAAAGAGTCCTAAGAGAGAAAGGGCTCAACGCATCATAGCTAGACAAGGTCGTTGCAATTGATGAAGCAAGAATTCGGACAGCACGTCAGCTGCGTAGAAGTTGCGATCATTGTGATCAAAGAATTTGATAACCAACGTCACGTCTAACCACTGTTACCACACTGCCGCCTAACGACGTGAAGATCACTAGACAAGTTTCAAGTAATTCGTACATTACCCACACCACTTTCTACCTCCGCATTCCTAGAAGCTAGGCAGACGACTACGTGGCGAACTCGATTGAAACGTCCATTGATGGCTGTTAAATTCACGGTCGTAGAGAGAGATGAAGCTGGCCGCTATCGCAGGACATTGGTGACTCATAATAGCGTGCGTTCTTACCTCATTTTGAGTTGCATTCACGGCTCACAGATTCCCTACATAAAGATAGAATTGCAACTCAGCTCGAACCAAAATTCTGGCCACCAGCGCCTCATGGACTTCCTTACAAAAGTATTTCTTCCTTCAGGTTATCCGAATAGCGTGTCACCAGGTATTATTTCCCTTGAATCTTAATCTACTTCATATGTTTATTATTCTATTCAGATTACCTTCGGTATGCCTTCAAATTACCCTACGCGTGTCATCTATGAAATCAAGGCTCAGTTATCAGGTTCTCAATGCTTTGCAAGCATTCTGCAATTCGCTGGCGTCCCTCCTATCGTCTAGAGCTGTACTTGAAGGTAAGTTTGCGTATGAACCTTTTTGACAGCGTCTCAAACACTGTTAGGCTTCGGTGTAGGTGATCCGTCAGCTACAGCTACACATGCCCTTCTTCTTACTGTTGTACAAGATGTGTGCGGCCGGTTCACGAGTCAGTATTACTTCCTTCAAGCTAGAGATCTGCTAAACCTTTATTCCAGCAATTTTCGGTGCTTACGCGCTGGGTTCATCACTCGTCCCAGAAGCCAAAAGTTACCGTTTCCTTGCTGACGTCCTTAACGATGCGGCCATCATTTTGGATACCTTTTCACCTGTGCTTGGTTCTTCATCTTTCCCATTGCAGATACCAGGGCTTAGGCTCGTGGCGTTGTGCTTGAGCGCTTCTTTTCGAGCTTTGTGTGGAATCGTTGGTGGGGGCTCGAAAGCAGCCATCACCTTGCATTTTGCGACTCCAGTCAATGGGGTTGGCGATGTCGGCGATTTAAATGCCAAAGATTCCAGTAAAGAAACGGTTCTGGCCTTAATCGGCATGTTGGTAAGAGAGCCCTTAAGCAATCATAAAATTGGTTTTGCTGATAATTCCGCCAGCTGGGTACAGCTTTGGTGCCTCACGTAACTGGACCCTGGCTTACCTATAGTGCTTTGTTCCTGCTCGTAACTTCGCACCTCCTCATTAATTATATTGGGGTTTGCGGGCTCAAGCTGCGCTCATTGAATAGGCAACGTGCAGATATTGCATGGACGTCCTACCGATTATCAACCGGAGGCAAGGCACCATCTCCTGCTGAAGTGTCAAGGACCGACAATGTCCTAGGCAGGCCTGATGTCTTTCGCGACAATGACGGCCGCACTATAGGCCGCTGTACTATTGGCTCGTGTTTTTTGGACGTCTTCCGTAATGGGTTTCCTGCTCGCCTCGTAGATATCTTCGCACAGGAGCGGTACCTGTTGTGGTATGATCATCATTGCCTATACCTTCAACCGGGCCGCGAAGAACCAAACGTTCGTAGCAGCTCAATCCATCTTCACATCATGCTCAAGGAAGGCTATACGGGAACTGACCAACTGAAAGCATGGTGCCACGCTGCCGACATTTGTACGACGCTGGCGAAAGCGAAAATAAGCGACAACGACAACGCTCTAGACCTTCTTCGTGCAACGCTGGAAAGCACCTCTCGAGACTTCCCAGGCTTTCTCGAATCCCTGCACAGTGTCGGATGGAATACCGACGATGTTGCTCTGATGGCTGGCCTGCCAAAAGCGATTCTCACAGGGCTGGAACCATCTAGTAAAGAAAACAAGAAATCCCGCTGAATCTTAACGTGTGCTTGTAACCCCATTGTTCCACATACCAGCATTCACTGATACCCAAGATAGTATGTTGTATATACTTTGCCACAGGGACTGCCTTATCATGGCTAATCAGTTCCCAGCGATGTTCACGAACCATCGTTTGTACTGCGTTCATCCCGCAAACTTTGAAAGCTGCCTGAAGATAGATTCCCACAATGCACACGCTGCCCAATTTGGGGTAACATGTCACCGAGCATCGCCTTTGGCACCCCTGTTATTGCAATGAAGGGTGTTGATGCTCCATTCTCGTCAGTAAGGTCGGTCTTCGGGCCCTGGTTCCTAACCTACTCAGCTTCAACAATGAGGACAAGTTTCATATTCCTTCCATCCACGACTTGGTCTTCTAGCTCGAAATAATCGTGTAAGAGCCCATGGTTAGTCTTCTCTTTTCAGAGAAAGGTCAACGCCCTCGAGTATACACATAAAATAGCGCATTCAGAAACGGTGCGGCAACCCGTCCAGATGCCAAGCGTCGCCTCGTAGTCTGGTTTTCACGGCGCCTGCCATCTTGTCCGCGGATATGCATGCGAACAATGTCATCCCAACTGGGAGGTTTCTACCTCTTCTAGCATTGTCCTTTTCCCCGCTGGTTATGAGCCGCATGCTCTCAAACAAACTTCTATTTAAATTCACCCAAGTTCTATTCCTCCTGAGGCGTCAACAATCCGGATCTCAGCTCTTTGTCTCCCGCGCTCTGTCGAATCAAAATAAACACAATTCCAATTGTGGGCCGCTTCAAAAGAAATAGAAACAGAAGCTCTGATGGTCGTGTTCATTGTCAGCAGTGGCGGCATTTGAATATCAGAGCAGCGCATGTGCGTGGATAAACTTCGCGTCATTTCACACCAATAGCCTCCTTTCGCGTTACGCTTTTTGCCTCCCATTAGGCTCGTTTTCGGCGTTTCGGCCCTCACATCTCCGTGATCAAGGGCCTTCAAGGCTCGTACGGTCTGTCACAAGAAAACCGAAGTCGAGTCTGCCTTGATTAGAAAAACCGGATATGTCTTCTCCACCGAGCACATGGCACTGGCGATCAGACCTTTTTTGGCCCGAAATTAACGTGTTCCTCGTAGACCGCCCTTATCACCGAGCATCTTTCACAAACTGTCTAGCTGTCGAGAGTCCATCTCTTACAAGTTGCAACGACAACGCAATTCATTTGAATCTAGTTCACTCCGACAACAATGGAATGATGTTGAATGAAAACAGGGTGAATCGGGGAAGACGGTCCGCGTGTGCCATGGATCCGTAGAGCCATGAGCGAATGGATATCTAAGTTCGATTTAGCCAGTGGAGGAAAACGCAAGATCCACAGTCGAAGCATGTGTGCGCTGATCTCGCGCGACAAAAGCTTGTTTCGTTCAATGTTTCGGTTCAAATCCAAACTCCCGGGCCGCTTCCACCCTCCCAAGCTTAGACGGACGCTGTCCTCATTGCACCACTTTCAAGCTCTTTGTGTACCTTCCCTGGGTACTGCTCACCTCTTTCCCTAAGCTATTCTCTTTTGGATCTCCTCAAGGCCTGCCATATACATTGACATGTTTATCGAGCTCGGACCTCCCACCTCCATTAAGACTGTTCATAAACGCCTGTTTGCCTCTTACACCCTTCACTCCCTTTTCACCTTCGGCAGTTATGCTTCTCGTCGACATCATCCATCATCGTTGCAAGCCAGGACCCGGGATACTCCTCGCCTTGAGATTGTAAGTCTTTCCAGTTTCCTGGACAATATCTCTTTTCTGATTCTGATTGATTTGGCTGTTCAGTGACTTATCCTTTGTTATGTATTCGCAGAGATTCTCTGGCATTCAATAAGGCACGCCAGTTGACGGTGGCATATCATAATGATGTTGTTTGATACTCCGTAACTTCTCAGAAAGACAAAACGGCTGATTGCGACAGGCATGTTGGGGCCTGTAGTAAGCCCTCTTTTTGGTCTCTGCACAGCACTAAGCGCTAACAGATGTAAGGGCCTTCATCATCTTGACAGCCATCAGCGCTCAGCTGTAGCTCTGCTCAGTGTATTGAAAGAGACCTTCGGTTCCTGGACATTAGCGATGTGGATCATAGCTCCACTACTGTGTGCGAAGAAGATTGACTATGAGTCTCCTGACCACAACCAACACGAAAAGCTCAACTCTGAAATAGCCGTTTCCTGTCCCCGGTGACCCTACCAGGCGCACATTATTCCAACCACCCACAAGGCTTATAGGCTCTATTTCTTTTTTTTACTTCCGCTCGGAAACTAAGAATATCCGCTTTGTCCGAGGTTCTTTGCGCCAACGAAAGTATCTACAAGCCCACTTCAAATATGGAGAATACTGGATAGACGCCTCCCCGTCAGCCTACGCGATGAATATTCTTCTCATCAGAAATTTTCCTCCAGCCGAGGCATATATACGCCACACCCCTAGATTCCAACCAATTGCAATCATCACAGGGGCGCACGCTCCATTACGCGCCCCAGAAACATCCATATTAAATCACAATAAAACCTTGCCTGCAATTTCGCGACTCCTTAGTTGCCAATAACGCGGTGCACGATGCAGTTGCGATGCGACAATTAGAACTCAGAAAGGGGGATCTTCGTCCGACGGTCGGGCACTAGTCAAGGACCTTGAAGGACTTTGAGTAGGACTTGTTCCTGCCAGTCATCGAGGTCACAACAAAAAGGCAAAACTGAGGAACACGAATCACAAAGCCAGCAAAGGGTCGGAGCGCGCACGTACAGGACGCCTAAATCCCCCATTGGTTCCCTTTCAAATATACACCAGAGCTCAACATCCGCCTTCCGGAATCTCAAAAAGGCTGAAAAACGTTAACATATGTGCAAACGCCTGATTGCTAGGATCAATACTCCGGATATATGTACCTGTCACTACCATACAAGGCCACGGCTTCGACTTCTTTTCATTGCGATTCTTGAAAAGGATGTGCCATCGCGCAGAAACCCCACTGGCAGAAGCCATTCGAACTTGGATGTCCTTCCAAACGATGATTCGCACAGAATGTGGGGTAGGCAGTCAGCAATGTGGGGTTATAGACGCTCTGTGCCTGATCATGGTCATGCTACAGACCTACAGTATGATACTAGGCATGCGGTTACCCACTCCACCCCACATTCGCAAATACCATTGGGCACCCATACTTATACACACTCGTCATCGTAGGTCCGCCGGTTTACAGAAAATCTGGTAGACATTGTTCGCCCGTTTTGTTTGCACCCCAGTCGGGCCCAGTAAAACCCCCTCAGGCTAAAGTCTCCATTCTTCAACTTGTGGTATCTTCTGTCTTCTATGCATACTGATAGCAGTTGTTAGGGCTCCTACATAACGAGAGATCTTATCGAGATACTAGAACCTGTGTGAATCGTCTCGAGTCAATGTTTTGATTTTTGCACATGTGCATTGCAATTCATTCTCCCAGTCCATGTGCCATTCACCTCTCACCCTTGTATTCCTTCCTTCTTTCCACCCATCCATCCATCCTCCTCCATTCTCGGCCCCGAGCGGAAAAACCATTCTACCTTGACCTGGCCTGACCTGGCTGACACTTGATATCGAATTTTGCCGATCGCGACTCCGACTCGCGAGTCATGATAGTGTCATGATCATGATCATGATGTAGATGGATCATGACATGATCATTGTCCACGGGCCATAACTAACAATCAGATAAATTGAAAAGAAAAATCAGAGGAAGCAGGGGAAGAACAAGGAAGAACCCGCCCGAAGGGAAAGGACAAGAATGGATGGGTAAGTAAATATGTAGGTATGAATGAAATGGAACGCGTACTAAGAACGGAGACATGGACGCATTGACGGAGATCTCCTACGCACACGATTAGAGCAACGCGAAGCGAGCAGTATACACTGCGCACCTACGCGTCCTCGAAATTCCAATTCAGAATCTGAGTCGACAATAGCTATCCCCAGGCCCATCTCAGGGGGGGCGCCGTGCACTGTCAAAATCCTAGCCCGATTGCAAGCCGACTCGAGAAGTATGATTCAACAACTTCCACGGAACAAGTTCAATGGAAGGCAAGGTCAAGGCCCCTAAGTACAACTGTACACATGTACATATCGATAAATTGACGTCGGCGCCCTAGGCCCTAGGCCCTAGGCAACCACCCCTCCAACAGACTCGGACACAGACGCGGATGCGGATGCGGACACGGACATCTGGAAGGCTAAATCTCCGAGCGCAAGCGACGCGTAGTAAATGGTTGGTCGTACGCGTATTGCAGACGGTGCGCGGTGCGTACAACTCCTCAACTCCTCACGTTGCACTTGCCTCTTACCGTGGCTTCTCACCTGAACCCCATCCCCACCGGCCACGGCACTAATAGAAGGCATATACAAAAATCTTGCCCCCCTCTGGGCGTGCGCCCGCGCGCGCGCCAAGCCATCTGCCAGTGTCGCACTGTCGTCGTTCATATCAAGGAATTTCGAGTTGGAACATGGCGTCCTGGCCCCCTGTAAAAAATCGCATCGCATCGCATAGCATAGCGCACAGTACATACCGGCGCCCTAGGTTTCGACAGATCCTGATTCCTGACTCCTGAGGCCCGAGCTTCGGGGTCCCGAATCTTAGAGAAGATAGATTTGAGCTCGTCAACTCACACTTGTCAGTGAACAAGTTGAACGCGGGGGAGGGAAATATCCGACGAGTCCTCCTGATCCTAAAATCAGTTTCGAATTAATCTTTTGGCAAGTACCTATGTAGTAGTATACGTACATACAACGAACGACGATATCGCTACAGATCAACATATACTACACTACAGTGTAACACATACATCCATTCAATTCGATACATCCAGCTAGCTAGCTAGGCAGTAATAACAACAACAACTTGAAATCAAAACGAAACGAAAACGAAAGAAAGAGAAAAACTGCTGTATCGTGTATGCCATACAGTACAATAACTACACACAAGTTCAAGTTCAAATTGCAAGTCACTAAATAATAAAGATTGAAGATCGGGAAACGGGAATGCATCGTCATTCCAAGGTGGTAATCGTAGTCGTAGTCATAGTCGTAGGTATGCGGGCCGCGGCAAGCAGCCATGGATGGATGGTAGGTATACGTATACATTGCTTTGGATTCGTTGAGTTGTTGAGTAAGTAAGTAGGAAGTAGATCAAGTAGATCATCATTAAATCGGGGAGAGGCTGGGTGGGCCAGGGATGGGGATGGGGGTGGGGCATGGACGTTTGTTTAATATCAAACGAGATAGGGAGGGAGGGAGGGAGGGAGGGAAAAGGACGAAAAGGCAGCATAGCATAAAACACAAGCACAGAAATAAAAAGAAAAAGCAGAAGAAAGCGCGCATGAAAGAATCACATCGTCGATAACATAAAACCAAAACCAAAAAACGCCAACCACCACCCATCGTTCGCGTTCGCGGTCACATTCAATCACAACTTGTTGGCCACCACCGTCTCAATCGGATTTTACCATCCTCACAGCACCATCATCTCCTCTGGCTGCACCACCTCCTCCTTAACCTTCTTCCTCCCCGCCCCATGCCCCTTCGCCACACCCTTAACCCCATGTGCATGGCCATTAACCCTCGTCCTCCCCCTCCCCATAACCGTAACCCCCTCTCCCTCATCATCCTGATCATCCGCATCGCCCTCCACATCCATATCTTCACTATCCCCCCTCCCATGCCCATGGCCCTCCTCCTCCTCGCCTTCACCCTCCGGCATCGGCGGGAGCCCAAAGAACGCGCCGTTCCCCGCATGCCCGTGTCCGTGCCCATGGGCATACCCATGCCCATGGCCACCCCCATACCCCAACATCCCCATGCTCCCCAGATCCATCCCATTCCCCGCAGCCAAGTTCATATCCGGCGACGGCGCACCACCCGCACCTGCACCTGCGGCCGCACTAGGTGTAGCGCCTGACGCCCCACCGCCAGAGCGCCACACCTTCAATTCGGCCTCGAGCTCCCTATTCCGCGCGCCTTGTGCCTCAACAAGCTGCTGAAGATACCTAATATACTCCACGCTCTTCCTGAGTATCATCCCCTTGTTGGCTTTGACAATGCCCAGGTTCTCGCTGTTGTTTCCGTTCCCGTTTGCATTGCCGTTCCCGTTGACGGCAGTGCTCGACGGCGGGGGGGTGCCTCCGCCCGAGTTGGAATTCGTGTCGGCGTTGGCATTCGCGTTGGTATTGACACTAGCATTCGTCCCGGGTTCCTTTTTCCACTCTGCTAGCGGCGACGCAGGATCATCAGAGGGATTCGTTGGGGACGCAGCATTATTCGACGCATTCGGGATGGGATTAACGACATTATTATTTGGAGCTAAAAACACCGCACATCAGATTAGACAATGCCCAACATAGGATCACGATATACACACCCGTTGGATCCAAAAGACACTCTGGAATGAGCGTGGCAAGCTCACTGATCTTCTCATTGATATTATCGCGCCGCCGTCTCTCGACGGCATTATGTGATTCCCTACGGCGGCGGCGCTTCTCGTTCGCGAGGAGGGTTTGCTTATCTACGCCGGCGCCTGTGGACTGTGCCTTGGCGGTGGAGGGGACGTCGGGGTGTGGGGAAGTGGGGCTCGCGGGGTGGGGGTTATTGCGGGGGCCTTCTGGTGGTACGCTTGGGACGGTGGGAACTGCTAGATTGGTGTGAATGTTGGGTAGGGAGTGAGGGGATCCGTGATGGAGATAGGACTGCTGTTGATGGTGGAGGGAGTGGAGAGCCGACACAGGAGGGAGATGGAGAGCGGTATCAGGAGGTGGAGAAAGGGAGAAGGGTGAATACGGGTTCTGGGCAGGAGATGAAGTGGAGAGGGAGTGAGAATGATGGGAGGATAGGGAGTCTGGGGTTGGTAGAGAGAATTCGGATGCGCTGGATATCGTTGAGAATAGAAAAGTAAAGTGTAAGTATGCTTACGTAGAATGACTAGCCATGGTGTTGTACCACCCAGCATTAGTGTTGTTTGCATTTCCACTGACAGTAGCAGCGCGAGATCGGGGAATGACGATGGCATGTGGTCTGCCTGGTGGGGGACTGGTACCACTGACGCTATTATTTCTGCGTGGACGAGTTGTGCGTGCAGGGCCTATGCCACTACCCGGCGGTGGATTGTGGTTGTCGCTGGAGGGCGGCCTAGATCTGGATCTGGATCGAGAGTTGTGATTGGGTGAAGGAGTCTGACGGTTGTAGTGTGGATGGTAGGCGGATGGAGGAGGATTAGGTTCGTTGTTCTCGTAACGAAGAGACGAGTTGAGGGCTGGGAGAGTCTGATTAAAATGAGTTGGGTATGGATCTGGGGCAGAAATGTCAAAGATGTTGTGGGGCGGGCGATGGAAGCGGTCGAGAGATGCAAGTTCGTCAGTAAAGTCCATGTTTTGTTGGGGGAATTTACGGAAAGAGTCAGGCAGAAAAGGGTTAAATAAATCGTAGTTTGGGTTGTCTGGATGGAAGCCCTCCTGTCTGATTTGGGGCTGTGGTTTGGACGACGACGACGACGACGAAAAGAACGACGACATTTGGCGGTTAATCTCCAATCCAATCCTTGATATAAATAAAATATCAAGTCGCTGGGGTCCTCCAAACCTTATCTCCGCTCCCACGCGACCAGGCACATACAAATACAACAATACACACCCCGCAACCCCAGACAAACATCTCCATTTGGGATTCTCATCTATCGATCCTGCACACCCCCTCTTTTCGGTCATTCGGCCCACAGTCCATCCGCGTCGTGGCGCTGTCCTCCTCTAACATTCCCTCGTGGCGTCCAATAACACTCGCTTCCGTTCATCAACCACTTTTCCCTCCTCTTAGAAATATCCATCCACCTCCACGGCGCTTTCTCACTCAATTTTATCATACTCGCTTTCCGACCACCCAATATCGATCTCTCAGTCTACTTGCTACACAAACTTTCAACACAGCTCCCCTTATAAGCATCCATCCTCCCACTCCACCACTCCATCATCCGCCGCCGCCGCTCTTATACATCTATCCTCTCAATCCCATTTACGCGGCACGCCTGTCCTCAACAACCGCCAGTGACACCTGTCCACTACCCGCCGGTCCAACGACAGCTCCGAGTCTGTCCTATCTATAACTTTCATGATTATAACGCCGCACGTACATTCACAACTCAATTACTTACGCTAACCCAACAACTCTGACGATCTTTCAAATTCTGGGGTAACTACCATCTTGGTCATAGTAAGTGGTGAGCAGTGGCAGTTAAGCGCCCCGCCCGGGCCCTCCTTGTCTCTCTAGCCTCGTGTTGGCTGCGATCCCATGCCAGTCAAATTTCAATCATCATACATCAACATTCAACATTGAATCTGATACGTTGATGCATAGCTTCGCGGCCTCCGGCTACCTAGCATACAACGCAGGGACAACCAAGTATAGATCACCATCGATATTCAATTCAATTGAAATCTCAAGTCGCTTTTCCTCCACCGGACCCAGTACCAGTTGTGGTAAGTAACAAAACAAGTGAGTGTACTGCGCCTACTCCCGTTCCCGTTCCCACTCCCACTTCTACTCCCGTTCCCAGTGGCACTGCCATTCTCGCCTCCGCATTACATGCCTATCCCGCACACACGCAGACTCGGAGTAGACCCTACTCGGTCTACCTATACGTCGCACACATATCATCATAACTCTGATTCCTTATATTTCTATTCAGATTATCCTTAATACCACTAGGCGAGCGCTCTGAACTAAATCTAGCTATCCTCAAGGCTACGTCCGTCGCCGTCGCCGTTTTCTTTTGGCGAACTCCAAATCTATATACAGCATGTACGAATCCGAATGCGAATTGGGCGAGTCCGAGTCTCTGCGTCCTGCGGCCTGAGATCCCAAGCCGAAGCCAAGCAGGTCCTGGACCCGGATCTCCAAGTCCTTCTACTCCTACTTACAGCACCCTGCACCCTGCACAGGGAGGCTCATTTACCCTTTCTTTTCCACATATAAACTTTGGGCTTCGCGATCGACTTCTCGGACTTCCGATGGAATTCATTAGGGATTATGTTAGACCCACCATGTACATGGGTGTAGCGTAATGCCAGTATTGTGATGTTTTGTTACGGAATCAATGATCATGATTTGATTCCACGGCTGGTAGTTTTGTTTTCGGGTCGGTTTTGAGGCGTAAGTTAACCATGGCATGGACTTGTCACTTGAGGATGAACCAAGTTAAGTTAGTAAGGAAGATATGCCTGCCGCATGCATCATGTAACATATAACCGTGCCAAGGAGTCGTTCTTGGTACTCCTTCAAGGTTCTGAGTTCTCGGCGCCGAGCGTGCTCAGGATCAGGCTCAGGCTCACTGCCAGCGCTCAGATACCTACTACCGTATGCATTATGCATTTAAGACCTTTGACCTTTCTAACCGAATCAATTCCCATCAACTCGAAAATCTCTTCATTTGTCGCCGCTACATACATACATACAACGCACAGTCAAGTTAACGTTATCTCCATGATCATTGTCCTTGTCATAAAATCGATACCCATACCTCCAGGCTACTAAGACCTTACTAACTGAATCAAGTACCATTAAAATCACCTCATTCGTCCCCCGCCCGCTGCATGCATACATATCCAGTTAACGTTATCTCCGTCCTTCGAAAAAAAAGTTGTCCTTGATATGTTCCTGTCAAAAAAATGGATACACATAACTTGAACATCATGATCTTTGCTAAGACCTTACTAACTGAATCAAGTACCATTAAAATCTCTTCATTCGTCCCCCAGCCGCGCTGCATACATATCCCGTCAACGTTATCTCCGTCCTTCGAAGAAAACGGTGTCCTTGATACGTTCCTGTCATAAAATCGATACCCAAATCTTACCAACATCATGATCTAAGACCTTACTAACTGAATCAAGTACCATTAAAATCTCCTCATCCGTCGCGGTTACATGTACACAATTATCGGACGTTATCCCCATGATCCTTGTCCTTGTCCTGTCCTTGATATCATATGTTATGTCAGAATCCGACTCACTGGCGCGATCAGCCTAGCTCTCTATCTGGTCCACTGGCTATGCTGTGGCAGCCTGGGAAGTCAAGTAGAGCTCAAGCTTAATGGCCGGTATCAATAATCACGATTTACCCTGGACCGTGATCCTTACGGCAAGTTCGAACCAGCCAATTGCTATTGACCGCGCAACGTTTTTGATGGCAAGCAGATTCAGATGTCAGAGCAAGGTCTGTTTATAGTTTTAGTCTGAGTCTACTACTTTCGTATACGTTCAACGCGCGATTGTACATTGTACGTTGCACATTAAAGGGGACGTAATGACGTACATATGTCATATCAATCATGGATGCTAATGATATGATATGATATGATTAAATCCGTGGATGATAGCCTGAGAGAGTAGATAGATACTCAGGCTGCTACTAGCAATAAGTTGCAACTTGACTCAGACTCTCAGAAAAGTACTACTACATCCGTTTGACGTCAACTCGATGGCCCGGGTAACTGAGCCCCCGTACTGCGTGCACTCAGCCTGAAGTTGGCATGCGATCTTGAGTCTTGAAATGTAGCTCCACATTCAGGCTGGCAGACAGAACCCGTTAGATTCAGAGACGAAGGGACTGAAACTAACGCCACTGCTAGGTTTGGCTCGGCACTTGACCTAGTAGTCTCGATTGACACCTAGAGTTCTCGAACACCTGGTATGCAGGACAACGCATAAGCACATTGTCCTAGCGATCGACCAGCAGAAAGCCTTGAAGCTTGAGTATCGTGACTGGACATGCTAAAGTGGAGTTGACAGTCTGACCTGCGGTGAGGCTGGCTATGAATGTACCTGCATTTAAATGGCGAATGTTTCAAGTCACTGGCAGTGGAAAAAGCTGCCAGTTGTACTTCTTACTCCATCTGCAGCTGCGTATTCAATTAGATGTGGCGAACGATGTCGTTTCGCAATCCTGGCAGCTCAGGGCACTGGCAACTAATGTTGACACTGGGGCTCATGCTGGTCGGTGACTGGTCAAGGAAAGCTACTTTCTATGTTTACATGCATCAGTGAATGGCGAATGTCTTGTCAGTGGAGAAATCTGTCAGAAAGACTTACTACTCCACCTCAGGCTGCGTATTCAATTTATATGTGGCGAACGATATCGCGTTTCAAAAAAAAAAAAATCCAGCTGGAACTGGCAATTGACGTTGACACTGAGGCCAGGGCGGCCAGTCCCTGGTCAAGGAAAGCTACTTTCTATGTTGACACTGACAGTGGCTGGTTATTTATTTTTTTGTTCCAGGAATGTAATCTTCTATGTTTTGCGGCCTGACTTTACGACCCTTCATTCCGAGGACGATGGTACCGGTGTGCGGAAACGCCGGAACAAGATATCATTGCGCTGGGGGGATTAAAAGAGCTCGAGGTTGAATTGACAGTCCAAGTGACCGCCACCCGCCACTCAGGCTACCAATGCTGCCCTGCGGTGTGTTGGCGATGACGTGGGGCAGGCCCGGGGACAGGAACATGGGCCGGTATGTGCGGCTATGGTTTGCAGAACCCAAGCCTGCAGCTACCGTATAAGAAACTCAGAAGCTCGGAGACTCAGTCACTCACAGCAAGCTACTGCGAGCCAAGAAAATCCCAATTTGGCAAGTTCAAATCCCTGCGCGGCGCAGCGGCGCATCAAGATTGTATGCATGCCGGTGATCCATGAGGCGAGGCACTAGACAATAGGTGTGGCTTTCAAATAAACTTTTATTGGAATGAAATGGACTTGAAATGAATCTTGAGTCCAGACTTATTGTTAATGTGAGATCAATGTTAATGCACATACGCATACACGTAGACTCAATTTCCAACCCGTCGCGTTGCGTCGCGTCATTAATATTAATCCTTAATTACCCCTCGGGCGCGTGTAACTCTCGTGGGTCAGATCCAGATCCAGCATTGCGCTGCGTCGAACATCAATCAAAGCACCGGAAAAACGTCAAATAGACTTAGTACTACATCATAGCAGACAGCTCATAGTTTGAACAACCTAAATCCAGCCACTCAAGCATTCATCCTACCTCATGTCCTTGTGAGTGGCGCCGGTTCGAGTCGCGGCCATTAAAACGATCCAATTTTAAACTGATTACCGTGCTGTTATTCATATTATACGGTCATGGACGGGATACGACCCTTGCAGCGTGAGCGCGAACACAAGCGTCGCGGCGTCGCGCCTTAGTACACGCGCCAGTAGACTCGATTCTAATCATAGTAGTAATTATTGCTACCAAGCTTTCTTTGAATGGATAAGTCCTACCATCTGGAACCAGAACGGCCGGAGAGCGGAAGCATGTAGAACATATTCACAACCTTCCACGACCCACTGGCAAATGCATGCCCTAATAGCAGCTTTCTTCCCAAATAGGCTTATCAGAGACAACATCATGAGAAAAAGAACTCGCGTCACTGGGAGAGAGAATTTGCTCCACTTACCTACAAGAAAGCTTCGAGTCAAGGAAATCTAGCACAGTACGAAGTCAGACAGATCTAGAGCCAGACGATATACGGAAGCAAATCCTTGTCGCGGAAGCATATCCCGTATGTATACGTACCTATCTATACCTTTCTTCCACCTGATCTAGGTCTCGGCCCCCACGGACGTAGAATAGTAACTCTATCTGTGAACGCGCTGAGCCCCGACGCGCCGAAGGGCGCGCTCCGCAGTCAAGTCGCGATCGGGAAATGTTCGGATGAATGAAAATTCCAGATCATCTACATCTTCAATCCTTTGCCTCGAAATTCTAGTATTCTACACATGGAGAGACGGGCAGCGGCTCGCAGCATCTAAAATGCAAGCGAGGTGGACAAGGCAGGTGCCTATGTACAGCATATGTAGGTACGTATGAGTGTATGGATCCCTTTCTCGACTTTATTTCGATTTCGGGTTTACTTGATTGATTTTGATTTAATTTGATTTATTTCGATGATCTGTCGCACGACGGGATCTGTAGTAGAAATATATGTACACTCAAATGGACGTTCACAATACACAAAAAAAAAAAAAAAAAAAAAAAAAAAAAAAAAAACACTAAAGGGGAGGGGGGGGAAAGGGGCAAAATTGAAAAATACCCGTGTCTCCCCACCCCGGGCAACCCTTC